>JAMKCH010017875.1:0-23155 GCA_023653785.1 Ophioderma brevispina
GAGACGCAGGTATTGAAAAGGCAAATTAAAATTAAAAGGGAGATCGTATTCAATAGTGAGTGACAACTATCAAAATAAAAATGATTTGTACCGTATATAAATATGCGCAATAAATCCGGATATTTGACTGATAATAATAATATACATAACACTACTTATAGTGATTAGAGTTGTTACCAAAAAAATGCCATCATCATAAGTCAAATAAACATCAAACCGAGAAATCGGGACTTGCGAGGCCGAAAACCTGCCTGAGCCTCCCCAAAAACAATGTGCGCGTGCGACAACCCAGGGGTTGTCAAAAGCCGTCAGATTCACAGGCCACGGGCCCGTTTTAATCCCTGCGCCAAAAAAATAAGGCGTCGCACTGATTGGTCTGGGGGCTAAGGGTCTCTTACGCACATACGGCACGTCGAGAAGAGAGACAGGTGCGAGTTATACAGAACCAGTGTTTTGACGAATGTTTGTGGCGGAGTACTTCCCCCGACTTCGGGGGAGATTGGAGACGTTTTCCCTACAGATTCGGGGGTTTTTTTTAGGAGGGTCCGGATATGGGTTGAAGAGTTCCAGTGTAAATTTCAGTAGCTTAGGGTTTATCACCGTGGACCGATGGGAGGGTCTGAGCATTTAGCATGTTAGTAGAGTAGGCAAGATACTCTTCCGTCATAATTCCGTTCTCTGCGTCAAGGACTACGCCAGCTTCCCGCCAGACAGAAGCATGACAACGCGTAAAAGAAATACTAGTCTGCGCGTTACACGCAGTAACTGCGGATGCGCACGCGTATGTAGGCGCCTCCTATTTATTTCGAAAAGGAATTGAGATGGCACTATATAAACATCTACTGTTTATCCCGGGGGTTGTTCAAAATATTAACAGTAAATGCCACGCATTTACGGTTAGAAGCTTAAAGTCTGACTCAGAGATTGAAATATATTTTTTGTGTAATATTAATAAAAAAGCTCAACTAGAACTAAAGATAGTTAACTAAAATGCACGTCTGAAATTGAGATGAATCGGATTTTTCGTTTTGATGAAGTAAACATTTGATGTGAAGTATACGTCCCCTAGGATACTGCGTTATAAACAAAAAATTCCGGATCAGAATTTTATAACAAAGTTGTGATTTTATAATGAAGGAATTCGATTTAAGCTTAGCAATTTCACACAGTGATTAGTATATGGACAATCATTATGTACCTACAAAAAAACATATTTTTGTGGAAATTGAGGGCGCACTCTTCAGGAAATCTCTAAGTACCAAAAATGGGCGGAAAGTTTAAACCCCCAAACATCTGACCGGTAATCGTGCTTAAATGGACAGGAGGAGATATTTTAGGCATTGAATTTCTCTAAATGCACAGGATCGATTGTAGACAACTACCAAGACGTTCCAAAGGTTTGTTGCACAAACAAGTACAAAAGAAACCAGCAAACTTGTCTGACTATCGTCATTGTCCATAGAACCACCGTGCTTTAAAGAGACATGAGGAGATTCCCGAGAACGCCCCCAATTTTTCTGGAACCTACGGTTTTTACATATTTGAATGCTTACCAATGTAATTAGATTACACCCTGAAGTGAATTAGCCGAAACGCCGTCTTATGTAATAAGCTGATGATTTATTGTTTCTGTCGTGCACGACAGAAAGTCAAAGCATGTTTTCTATGGGGCAGAGTACGCTGAGAGGGGGGGTCAAAGGGGGTAATTGACCCCGGCCCGGGGGCCCAGGGGGCCCGGGGTCCTAGGGGCCCTAAAAATCAAAGTTCAGCCCTTGTAGTTGTGATAAAAGTCTAGAATGGAAGAGGAAAGTGAGAGAGAGAGAGAACAGAGTGGCAGGCTCCAAAAAACCCAATGGCACCTAAGGCAATTTGCCCTTAGGTGCCCCTACCATTGCCTTGGTGCCCATAAAAAATTTGTATTCTTTAAAATGCAAGGCCTGGTGCCCTTTTAAATGGGCAAAATTGCATTGCCCACCCTTAATTCTTATTTTGGAGCCTGGAGTGGTGGAGAGAGAGAGGAGAAGGTTCAATAGGGATACAGGGGCCGTTTCCACTCTTGGGACAATGACACCGACTACGTGAGAAAGTACTCCGTAACCCACGAAATTTCCATTTTTTTCGCGCTACACGCCCACTACGCTGCGGTGTTAATAAATTTAGTTGCAGGACTTCGCTCTATGAGCTACTGAATCTCACTTCCCTTGGCCCAGTTCAGTACCTTCCATTTCCAGTGTAGGCCTATATAGAAAATATAACCCATGGCTTTGGGTATGATATGATATCAAGATACACAAGGCGTTATTGTCAGGTATGTACAAGTACATCCTAGTGAACTGCGTCATTGGTAGATGATCATATTTTAACTCATAGTGTCCGATGGTTTGAGAAAAATTGTTTATAAAACGGTGGGTCATGAATTATAAAGTGTGGCCTAATCACCAATCATATTGTTTGAGAAAATGAGTTTTGGAAGTGATGAAAATTGAACTTTCCGCATTCATTTTTATTTTACTTTTTAAAAACCGTTTATCGTATCCTATAATCCAAAGTGAAAACAATTCTATTTGTTCTATCAAATTTCTATGAGAAAATGGCTGTAGAAAGTGAACATTGCAAGGGTTCCGAGCTCCGCGCGGCAGGGGACACACCCTCCCGCAACACCCCTAGGCTTTGTCTTCCATTGACCACTCTCCATATGGCAACATTTGACCAAAACACCCATTAAGTCACATCAAATTCTTTACAGCTCCCACAACCCCCTGCCGCTGAAGCGGCGCATGACCGCTTCGCAGCCACTGTATTTTTCAAATATGGGGGTTCTGGAAAACGAAGTTGGTAAATGGGGGCCCGTAACTCCAAGTTTTCCCCCGGGCCCGCAATTCTCTCAGCGGCCCTGCTTATGAGGGAGGAATCGATTACGATAGCAGGCAAGTTCAAAAACAACGGTTTTGCAGTTTTCTTTTGCCACCGTTTTGTCTAATAAACCTTCAAAACGTTCTCGGTTAGGGGTTTCAAACCGATCCAGTGACATTGAGAGAAATTTTGGTATCCTAAAAAAATCTCCTTGTCACTTTTGATACGTATTTCAGGCAGAAAAGTTATAATTATAGGAAGAAGATGATTTTTTGGTAGAGGTCCTACATAGTAGGACTAAGTTCTGGACTAAAAGTTAAGCCAGGATTGAATTCTTTGTGAATATCGGCCTGTTTTTAATAAAGTTGGGATTTTGGTTTTAAACCATGAACATTCAAGTATGGATTCTTGTCTACCTAGAGAAACTAAGTACGTTAGTTAAAATTGAGGAACATTAAAGTTTTAATTAGATTGAGCTGTCTTGGTGCAATGTAGTTGATTTGTATACTCTTTTTTGACTAATTTTGAGCTTTTCTTTTCCCATTTAAAAAAAATGAAGTTGGGATTTTTGTTACCTTGCATTTTAAACGTTACTATGACACATTTTTTCTTACCACTTCCAAGTGTAAGGGGGCATATATCGTTGGAAGGCTAAAAAATGGAAATCCACCGATTAAATCACGGGAAAAATTACCTTTCATTTCTTGTTATTGACCAAAAATCGGGAGCTCCGTTCAAAAGTTAGGGTCAAAAATTGAACTTCGTGAATTGGAATTTTTTTTTTATGTTTTATTGGTTTAACATCTGAGTATTTATTGTTTTCAGCTGCGAGGTTGAGTTTTTCCACTTTAAAAATTTATATCTCAAACCGTAATTTACCTTTTGAGCTCTAATTTCAAAAGTATCTTTTAAATTCATAGCATTATTTTAATTCAGCGTTGAAAGGAAAACTGTTCTAAAACATACAAAAATTAAAAAAAACAGTGTTATTTTAGACTTAATAACCTGGTGGAAAAATAATATTTTTTGGATTTCTTGACTAATAATGACTCCCCTTAAAACAAGTCCCATGGGGCTAATGGCAATATTCTAGTCCATCCCATAGTGTGTTATTATACGCCATTTAGTTGTTTATCCATCTCTCTAGGATAAATCAGATTTTTTGAGAAATCAGGTTGCAGTGATTGCCATATCGTTAAAATTGACTTCTTAGATAGGTTATTAAGTCTAGATACACTGTTTTTTAATTTTGTATGTTTAGAAACACTGTTTACTTTCACTATGAATTAGAAAAGTAGTGCTTAAATTTTAAAAGATATTGTGAAAAGTAGAGCTCAAAGGGTAAATTATTTTTGTGAGATATAGATGTTTAAAGTGGAAAAAAAATAAATATTGCAGCTTGAGAAAACAATAAAATACATAAGATGTTTAAAACAAGAGAAAACATCAGAAGTTCAATTTTTGACCATAACTTTTGAACGGAAAGCTCCGATTATTTGTCGAAAAAAAGCAATAGAAGGTTAATTTTCCTTGATTTAAATATGTAGATTTTATTTTTAGCCCTTTCAATGATATATTCCCCCTTTTTAAGCTGTGGGTTTTATCTTGAAGCGGCGGCAGTGCAAGAGAGGGTTTCTCATTGGTTGCTGAGCTGAAGTGATACCTACATAGCTTTCAGAGTGTGAAGATGTGGGTTTTACTCATGCAGCGGCAACAGCCCAAAGCTAAATAGCTAATATTTTAAAGGTGCTTGGATGTTCCGATCGTCTTTGGGACCCCCCTGATTTACACGGAAGTAGTATCAATTTTGATATCAGATGAAAAGGCCGTATTTTTCTCATTGTCTTCCTGAAATTTCAGCCTTCAAATCCATTCCATTCTCAAGATACTGACATGCGGGCTGACGTCACATCGCGGTGAAAACGGGAAACCCAGGGAATCCCCGAATCGCGGTGAAAACAACCTGCGCAAATTGCGTCTTTAAGTTCACTGCACATTGTATGACACTATGCGTGCAGCGCGCATCGAATTATGCACGCTGTTGCCATGCCGTTGCCGTCCAGATTTTGTTGAACTCCCGGATGTCTGCTCCCGGCTATACCGCCGATCAAGGCACATGCAGTTACCATGGTGGTTATTGCGAGATTTCTAACATTTATTAGCTGTTTTGTTTGTTTATGCCAGGTCCCTGTACAGACGAAGTTGCATGGACGACATCATCTCAAGTTCCGATCTGTGATGACAATGGTGAATACGAACCCAAACAATGTGACGCATCGTCGGGGGAATGTTGGTGTGTAGAGCAGTGTGGTGCTGAAATAAGTGGCACCCGTGATGTAGCTGACCAAGTCCAATGTAGTACGTACCAACTGAAACATTAACTCTAAGTCGTGAATTTTTATTTACTTTTATATTACAGGGGTGTGAAATTTCCTCTTTTAAGAGGATTTCCTCTTTTTTTGAAATTTTGTTAGTGCCAGAATTTTAACTTTTTTCTTTTCTTTTCATCCTGTTTTTGGCATTTTTTACTCTTCCTCTTTTTTCCCTCTTTTTTGCCCATGGCCTCTCACACCCCTATATTAAATGCCTTGGTATGCTCAGCCCAGGTTAACCCACTCTCAATTTTTAGTACCCCCCCCCCCCCCCCCAAACCGCCGACGAAGAAAAAAACAGACAAAAAAACAACGCACCGAACGCATAATGATGACCTGGGATCTCATGAGCAGGGGCGGATCTAGGACTTCTCAATAGAGGGGCGCCAAATTTTCTGTCCCCCAATTTTCCTACCCATATTTTTTTTCGCGAGTCAATCTAAATTCGGAAGGGGTGAGGGGTAAGGGGAGGGACGATACTGATTTCACTGGAGCCCACAAGCTAGATCTACCCTTAGTTCTTGTAACCAAACCAGAGGTCAACTTATCTTTTACACAACTCGTTATCATCTACTGACCTCTGGTTTTGTTACCTCCGGTAAACGGGAAGTACATATAACAGAAAGTCGAACTTTGCGAAGTGCACGCCTGGCTTTTCATACTGCTGTACCTTACCACAAACTATATTGTCAAATAACACTCCAGTTGTGTGCTCTATATACTCGTCCAATCAACCTGTACCATTCATCTTTTAGCCTATAATCTAGGCTATTGTCATCACGTAGCAATTAGAGTAGGAAACCCATTGTTCTCTCATAAACTAGTCCTCTCATGTCTTCCAATTCTTTTGAAACTTACAGGTATGCAAGTAATGACATTTCTTTGAAAAGTTTATGTTGTGGATTTTTGAAAATTCGAGCAGATGTTTCGTTTTGGGCCGTTGGTCGTCCTTTTGTGTTTTTGGCATGAATTGTGTTTGGTAGGCAAAGATTATGCTGATTGTCTGTTTTCCTACAATTGTAGATGCCTGCTGTGTGAAAGCTGAAAGCCATGCTTATCATGCTGGCCTAGAGAGGCATTGCATTTGCGGCCTAGTCGATACCACTGGCAGTAATTTCATGCCTTATCTAGGTAGATGATAGTTATATGTTATTAGCCCGAAGGTAGTTTGTTATTGTTTTCCCACCATATCTTCGCCATGTCTAAAAGTTCCATGTGCCTTGTCCCATGTTTACTTTTACACTCATTCCCAGTTGCCCTGAAGATAGTGCTTAGTTATGCAAGTCTCATTCATGAATGACAATGTTTCACACATGGTCAAGCGCACTATAATAATAGTTAATATGCTGGAACTTTAACCTTGCACTGCGTTAACTTGAAACAGCCCAAATTCTCTCACTTCAACCAATCAATCATAAGTGGCCTTAAAAACACACAGCCCCCTAAGAGAAGCATTTTAGCCCATCCCACAATGCAGCAGTTTTGGTACATTGCCAAGCAAAAGCCCATGCATATCCGGCATGGTGATCCCACAAATCCCATTTTTTTAATACAGAAAAGGCGTCAACCTTTTTTCGACACCTATTCCCCGGCACACAAAACCTAGATATTTAAAAACATTTATATGAAAGGTTTTGTGCTCATTAAACTTCTTTACACCACTCCCCTAAATTACTGACATGTGTAGTACAGAACATTATAGCACATTGCAATGTATTGTGGGATTAGTTCAGAACACCCTCTGCTCCTATGAAGCAAGGTTAATCACCCTGTTTATTTCTTGGGGGGGGGGGGATGGTGGGGGGGGGAACTTGCATGATACGTCTAACCTTGTAGCTTGTCACAGATTACGACTGTGAAATTGTTTTGCTTTTTCAATATTTTTTATGGGATCCAAGTGTTAAAACCTAGTCTGGTATTATAAGTGTGGTAAAATAGCCCAATTTGAAGTGTCGATGGTTGAATCAGTTGTTTTTTAGTCGAGTTATATTGGTATGTATTTTAGTAAGTTTGACCATTTTTACAGTACTCTGTATCACACCACAAGTCATATGTGACAGTTGACAAAACACATGGAAAAAGGAAAAAGACAAAAAGGGGGAGAAGAGGATTGTCTTGGTCAAGTAAATTGTCACCACAGAGGTTGGCCCAGAAATTCAGAATATTTTAGTTCATTGTGATATCACCAATTTTGCAAGAGTGGATACTACTAAATTTTTATAATGTAGTCTTAGACATTGACCAATACATGTTATTGAAAGTTGAACTACAGTTAGTGGGGGGGTTCTCACACAAATGACCATAAAGGGACGCGCCACAGACATCTGCTCCCATATTTCAGCCTCCTGGAATATCAATGACCCCCTTTTTTCATTCCAATTTTGATGCAGATGGTCTTTTTTCAAATTTCGTGAAATTTGTTGGAAAATTAAGCCGCATTTCCCTCAATCTCCTGAAGCCACAAATTGTCCACATTGCTTAAAATGTCAAAAATTTTTGCAGTGAAATGGCAAATTTTGGGTTAACTTTTGGCCTACAATGTGCATCTCTGGTATAGCTTGGGTCCCTTTTTTGGCAAAAAAATGGTATAGCTATGGTCCTACATTTTTTCCAAGTCCGTGGAGGCACTCCCTACCCAACCATAGTTGGGACCCCCTCCTCCCCCCTCCTCCCCCCCCCCCCCCCCCCCCCGGGTTAAGTACGGTACGGGAACAATAAGAGAATGAAGAAGTTATGAATTACTCTCGTCATTGAAGTGTGTGTAAAAAGATTCACACACAGAGTGACAACTCCACTGTATGCAGGTCCACATGGAGCATTCTTACCGATTGAAATCTCGACGATTAAAATATTGATCCCAGCAACATATTTGGCTGTTCCTTGAAGTTTGAAAAAGCAAATAAAAGTATTTCCATAACAACAATATTGAATTAAAAAAAAAAAAAAAAAAAATTGTTGCCATATTTGTGGTTCGGGTCAAGTTTAAACATTACATTATATACACTGTAAGTCTGCAAAGTTTACATAATTGGCTTTGAATAGCCATATGTCAACTTGAAGTAATTGTCAGTGAAATTAATTATAAAAAAATCCTAAGCCCGATTAATGTGCCAATTTTGTGGGTTCCACATCATAATAATTAAATTCGGGCTAGAATTTCGGCGAGAATCCGAGAAGAATCGACTCTTGCAAAGATTCTCGTAAACTGATTTGTGTGCATCAATGTGATTCTCGTAACCTTTAGAACTTAACACAGTAGTGATTAGATGGATTCCCGCAAAATTTGTTTTTGGGGAATCAAGACTGATTCTCGCACACAGCGACGAATTTCTACCCCTGAAATTACGTATGACAATGAAGTAACCATTTACTATTGCAATGATTAAAGGCGCATTTGTATTATCATACACTAAAATAAAATTTTTGGGATGTTCATTTCAGGGTGAATTAAATACTCTGGTATGCATTATCAAGATAAAAACAACCCGGCTTTAAAAAATGGGAACCCCTTTTCTGAAATTTTAAAGTGACCCTTTAAATAGTAACCAAGTGCAGTAAGGGTACATTTCATATAATGCATGGCCACTTCAAATCAATTAAAGGTTGCATTTTGTGCTCGAACATCTCATTTTTGTTATGGTTCATAGATATCCCGAGAAAAGATTAATTCCAAAATTTCAGTTGATTTTGATGAGGCGGTTAAGGTTTGATGTTATTAACAAATGTTTATATCACAGTGCCCCAGAGCCAAGCCACGCATATAATTTTCTGTCCTTTTCGGGACCGAAAATACAAAAATGACTCATTTCCTTCCAGAGTAGATCGAATTTGCAATTAGATTAGGCAACATGCTATACTTGAGGCTAACGGGTCAGGTGAAGTCAAGGATGAGACTGTGGATCACGAAGCATGTGTTGAAGTGTTGCGTTCAGTGATTATGACTTTCAATAGCATGTTTTATAATAAATTAGGTAAGAACAAAAAGAAGTACCCTTTTAAGTTAGCTTGGAAGACTAGCGAAACAATAACTTGTTGAAATGGGAATTTTATGTAAATTAAAGCAATTGTGAAACAATTCCTATCATCATTGAACTATTAACTGAGTACGTATGATGGAATCTTCAAAGAGGTTTAATCTATCAATAATTATTAAGGTATCTTTAAAGATTTGTTGTTGTCTTGAATGGAATCATATTATAGGCTACTGGCATCATTGATGCTCTGGTTGATAGGTCCTTCCCAGGGCGATAAATTTATGTCAATATAAGGGCCCTTCAGAATTTCTCGAGAGTTTTCACTCAGTTGTTGACATCCAAATTTTGACGCATGCTTATCGACGACTTGTCAGTTAGCTAGATCCCCTGGCATATTGAACTCGAAAATAAACGCGCTCATTGGAAATCTTGTGGAGTTACTGAACGTGTAGGTCGTTCGATCATTATGAACGTGGTATCTTTTACCAGTCGTTTACAAAAATAAAATGGGCATCGCCATATTCGCTCAATGTCTTTGGGATTGCACTATCATTGCTAATAAAAATAACAAATAATAGTGCCTGATCTGACATGTATAAATAACGTGGCATAACCAGACCTTTCAAATGGGTGGGAGTGGGGTAGGGGGAAGGAGCAGAAGTTGTGTCGAGGAATTTTCTGAGGGGACAAATTTGAATCCTCTCCGTAGGCACTAGGCAGTTCCTTAATGGTCCACATGGGGGAAGAAGAGGATGTAGCGTGTTTCTTCCAATTCAATTCTTCCAATACAATTTTTGCACTGGTTGTCACATGAATTTAAATAGTTCCAACAAGGAACTCATCCCAATCTAAAGTACCCTTTCCTTAATGATCATGTCAAGAATGCAAGCAAGCAACATACCCCGCATTTAATCTTCCCTGCCCATTCCCGCAGTTTAGTGTGTAGCCATTGTTTAGTTAGCTATTAGGCTCTAATTTACTTTTGTTTTTACACTACATTGGCACAAGTAATTGTTAAATTAGGATGCATTCATAGTTTGTACTGTTCCTTCAACTAAAATAGCCCACCCTGTTATACATGCTTTTGATAAGTTAATTTCATCTCATCTCAATTAAAAGTTTAGATTTCCTTTTCGAATTCAATACTGCCCGTGGGATAGAGCTAGCTACCTGGCAATGGATAATGACATGATGCCAACACCACTGTTTATTTAAATTGGGACCCGCCCAAATAGCCACTTGAATCAAATTCTAACTCTCCTACCTACCATCCATTCAGAAAGATATCAGCTTTCTACTTTCTCTCTGGTCCCAAAATACGAGGCAAAATAGCTCGAAAAAATCTTAATTTATCTTCATTTAAACGACTGGCCCGTGATATTACCGCGCGTTCACAATGTTCTGGCCCGACACCGCCCGAACACGTTCAAGTTGCGTTCAAAACGCCAAATGAAAATACTCATACTACCGTAAGTTTTGTCAGTGTAGACCCTGGGTATGACCAGGGTTTGACCTTCTACCCCCACACTTGCTCATGGTTGGAGTTTTTATGACGAAAAATGTGATTCTGCCATGTTCCCAAAATACGTCCAAATCGTGTAATTGGTGGTGTTTTTTCAAGCCTGAAACCGCAGCATATGGAAGAGAAGGTAGTGAGATTCATCACAACCTCAAATTTTGGTAACATTGGTTTTGGTTTTCTAAATCGGTATGGAAATTCTGCTTCTTATCTGGTGCTTTCCCCACGCAATAATTACTACCTGGAACCAAGAGAGCCGTTTTCATGATAAGGTACAGTGTTTAAGATAATGCGACCCTTTGGTTTCAGTTACTGGAACTAGATCTACAACTGCGTCTTTCTTAGACATCTACAGGGCGCCCTGTGCGTGTGCGTAAAAAAAAGGCATGTTTATCGATCTACAGTGCACCACTGCTCTATGCGTCTGCAGAATAGAGGGGGCGCCGTGTTCTCCACCCCTCGCAATCCCGCCCCTGTCTCTGAGAATAAGGGGGACAGACAGACTTAGCAGCTTATTACAATTTTCCACATTACCATCAGTTCATATTTTCTCAAAATGTGGAATCGTGCACATATCTGTTTGGGACACGTGAGACTGTGGAACAGTGCGTAACAGCCTACCCACTCTGAGGGGGGCAAATTACCCAGTTTTGGGAAATTTTCCCTCTCAGGGGGTCAAAGGCCAATTTTTTCTTTCCCGGTCGAAGGTCTAAAAAACGGCTGATTTAGCATGATTTTTTTGCAATTTTTTTTCCCCGCCCATAAGTCCGTCAGGGAGGGGTGGGGGCAACCGCCCCCCGCCTGTTACGCCCATGGGCCTGTGAACCTTAGGTCTATGGAGTCTAGAGTCCTTAAAAGTGCGTGCAAATGACACACCCATTCAGGTGCTGTTTTTTTTCCCTCCCGCATAGGGTTTTAATTGTCTCTTGTCTACAAGACCACTTATTTAAATCATGGTTTGTTTTTGGTGTTCTGTTCGGGCTGAAAAAATCGAGCAAAAATTCCACGTTTCCCTCCAGATTGCAAAATTTCCCAACAAAAAGTTCAATCTTTTTTTTAGTCTGATAAGTGGAACTCTCTCATTGCCCTATAATAATTGAAATGTATGAAAGAGAGGCCTCTAATGCATTTTACAAATCGCATGAATTTTTTGTTGGTGAATGTTGGAAAATTGGACTTGAGTACCATTGGGGCATCAAGAATTCTTATTAGCAGAAGGCAAATTTTGGAAAAATGGGACTTAACGAGTAAAATGTCCTTTTTTAAAACAAAAATTGGGGGAGGGGGTCTGAAGGTTGGTTTTCATAGGTACGTGCCCCCGAGAGTCTGGAAGTAGGACCTTTATCTTTTTAATAGCTATAGCAGAGATGCAGATTTTTGGGCATTTTTCCCTCAAAATTCTGACCTTTTTAGCAAACTTGGAAAATTTTGGCTTCCGATTGAGGAAATTTGACTAACTTTCCAACAAATTTGAGGAAATTTGAAAAAAACCTGACCCATTTCTAAACCAAAATTGGCATGAAAAAGGGGGTCATTGATATACCAGAAGGTTGAAAATGAGACCTGTGTACAGAGATGACAGATTTCAGATTTTTATCTGAATTCAGATTTTTTTTACTCCCAAATTTCTGCAGTTTTATTTATTTTCAGCCTGTTTTGGGTCATTTTTACCCAAATTTACGCGTTCTTTCAGCTTTTTGGGTAACACTCACCGGCATCTCTGCTGTCTAAATTTTGGAGAATTTACTGTGATTAAAGCATTAAAAAATGATTTGATAACATTTATAGTATTATAATAATCTTGAACGTTTTAAATAACACTTTCAAACATTATCAGGAAAGGATATTCCACCTTGTGAAAAGGTTTACAAAGCGACGAGGAACCGCCCTCCATTTTCAGGCATTGGAGCATTCCGGCCTCGATGCACACCCGACGGATTCTTCTATCACACCCAGTGCAGGGGATCAGTATGTTATTGTTTAGATAGGTGCGGCAATGAAGTACCAGATACTGCGCATTCGATTGCGCGGATTCGAGAAAGAATCTGTGGTAAGTAGTCACTATGAGTTACAATATGCTCATCCACCAAGGACACAGTTCAGTGGGTTGTACTTGTACATACACTGACATGAACTGACCTTGTGTGATCTGGGTATCATATATCATAACCAGGGGGTGTATTTTCTAAATACATTGGTGAATGAAAGCTACTGAACTGTGCCAAGGGAATTGAGATTTTACTAGCTCATAGTGAGTGATGAGCTTGAGCAACTATAGATGGGAAATTGATGATTACACAGCTGTATGACCCCATGCAAAATTGTCTCTTTTATTTTTAGAACATTTTCAAAAGCAGTGACGACACAATTTGGCAACTGATATAAGTAGGGACAAATGCCGGTTCTATTATCTCTGCAAAAAGCAGAAAAAAATCCTTGCAGGAATCTTGCCATATAGGCATGCCCCTACCAGGGGGTGCGGGGGGTGGTGTGGTCGCACCCCCCCAAAAAAATACCAAAGGGGAAAAAGGACCACTTTTGCTGATTTTTCGATAAACGGTACCAAAATTCGAGAAATATTGACAAAAACTCCACTTTTCGGTGATCAAAACTGTTCAAAATGTCCGAAAAAGACCATTTCAAAGGGGGTTTAGGTCCACTTTCCCCCAAAAAGTCCACTTTTTGGGAAATGGTCCACTTTTTAAAGGATCCGCAACCCCCCAAAAATGAATCCTGCGTACGGCCCTGCATATAGGCCTACAAGGTCATGAATTGTATTTTCTGTGTCCCCTTTTGCCATATAGGTCTACCATGTCATGAATTGTATTTTTTAGTGCCCTTTATATGCCCATTCTTCATCGAAAGGATGTGTAGAACTAGAATTTAACAAAAAACGTTTGCCTGCAATTCAATTTCGTAAAATTTACACAGATGCATTAGTGGAGTAAGTAATTAGTTTTCAAAACTGTGTTGCCACGTTATTTTTTCAAAACCTCTCTGATTAATTGATACCTTTGTTTGATTTGATCGGCTGATTCAGATTATTTTGTGCTTGGCTGTGTAATTTGATTTTCTGACATGATCATGCCATGGTATGTGACAAGATTTTTTGCGCCACTACCTCTCAAGTTTTATTATATTGGCAAATTGAACCCATTATTTCTACAACAAGCATGCTTGTCTACAATTGGCCATAATTATGCAGAAGGAGTAGCGCTAACCTGCGGTTTTGTGGAACCTGGAACCACCAATTTTAACAGCTTATACCCCTGAAATTTAATTTCCCTATGTAACAAGAGTCAGTGGACCCCTTATTGGACCCCCGTTTCAGATATTTTGGGGGTCCTAGTGTTTTCCCCTGATTAAAGTTACTTTCCTTTATTAGACCACTCATAATTGTAATGGAAAGGCTGCCAGAGATTTCCCGATGAAGGGCGCACCTCCAGTACCGGGCACTCTATTTCAAACAATCTCGTTTTGCATGTACATAATACGATACTTGTCCATATACTGCACTTGTGTGAATAACTAAGCTTTAAATCTATGTCCTGTCATATAGAATCACCCCCCTTTGTTAAAAACTTCCGGATCCGGAATCTTGGTTATCACGTATCCTATGGTACTGTTAACTATACATAAACATTGTTTACTACTGCATAAAACCAAAACCCCCCCGAATTCATCTCTAACTACTTGGAATTAAGCATTTTAGGTGACTACTTTTAACTTCTAGATGATTATTTTTTATGACTACACAAAAAAATATCTTTCGAATCTTGAGTCGCCTTTAAGGGGTAACACACTCTTGATTTTACAAAGAAACATTTAAAATATTGGAACTTTTGTGAGAAATCACAGGACACACCCAGCATAGTATGGGAATACACAATTGTTTACTGTCCTATTTATCAGGAGTTTGCTTTGAAAAATTTTTGGCAGAAGGGGTTGAGGATTGCTGTAAGGGGTGCGGACCCCAAGCAATGACTTTCCTTCGATGACACATGTATTCTGCTTAATGCACACTTCAATGCAGGTAGACTAATCATTTCTGTTATGCAGTACCAGTGCAAAAGTCGGCACCGGTAGAGCTGCCACTTTTCATTTGTTCACAGATTTACACATATTTTAAACAATTTTGCAAATACTAGGATGAAAGGAAGGAATCCCACCATAATATGCATCACATATTGAAGGGGAATGACTCAGTTTAAGTTTCAAGCTGATTTAAATGTTTGACCTCAAAAACCCCATGTGTGAATGTTCATGCCGATATTTAAATAGTAGATTTTCTTCTGACACCAAAGCGTGGACACTTCCAGGCCATGGATCTCTAACCCTAACCCGGACCGGGTGGTTTTGCCGAGACGGCCCAAAGCAAGAAGGCAATCATTTTTATTTTTAACGGCCAGAGCAACGAGAGCAAAGTTTGCGTTCATTTGCATCTCGGCCGTTTTTTCCCGGCACAGGAATAAGTAGCGTAAAAGTCAAAATAACGCCCAGATGCAACGAAAAACTCGCGTCATTTTCCCGAAGACGGCACAGAGACAACAAAAAACATCGCGTCATATTCCCGAAAGACGGCCCAGATGCAACGAAAAACATCGCCCGCATTTACCGGAAGACGTCCCAGATGCAATGAGAAAATCGCGTGCGAATGCAATTAAAAACAGGGTAAATAAATAATAATAATAAATAATGGATGCGTTCTGCACTCTGATCTGCATGAAATTTGTAGCTTATAGTGCGCCAGTGGGAGTGGAGCTATACGCTAATCAAATAAAGGTCGTCGTGGCGCTTATTTGCTAGTCATGCTCCGGTTTACGTGGCATGAATCGTTTATGCATAATTAAAAAAATACTTATCGAAAAATGGTGGCGCTATCACCACGAAATCGAAATTGTCTTGGGGCATTTGTACACACGTGTCACCCGCCTGATGATGAAAAGCATTGCGACTTCTGCGGGCAAACAGTCCGAAATGCAGTGACAGCATCGCATCATTTCTCGTGAATGACGGCCCAAATGCAACGGAAACATCGCGTCATTTTCGGTAATTGACGGCCCAGATGCAATGAGGGCACTGAGAGTCATTTGCCGCGACCAAAAATAGTTGTTGACGGCCGAGATGCAAAGAGAAACATTTTCCGACCTGGCGGTACACGTTTTCGGTGCTTCTCATTGATATGGCCCCGCTGTTAGGGTTAATGAATACTTGGATATGGAAATAAAGAAAATTGAAGCTTGAGTATAGTACATAATAGAATGCAAGTGCCGAGTATTTTTAATCGGTCAAATTGCATCGGCAAGTACAGGATTTTAACGATTCTGATCCAGATTCCTTTGAGTCATGTTGAAGCCATCTGAATTTGGAATTGACACCTCGCAGAGTGATGGCATTTTTATGGACGAGCATGGTTTACGATATAATGACGATTACACAAGGACATTTCAGAAAAGTGTGCCAAAATGATTGTTGTCATCATCGTCAATCATCAGCATATCATCATATCAGCAGCAGCATCATTATCATCTCATCATCATCATCATGGCGCTCAATCATCGCCATCGTGGTCATCATCATCATCATCATCATCGTTGTCATCATGTCATCTTGGGACCATCATGAGGCTATTGATAAATCTTCAACATCACCACAGTTTATATGTTTAAAATTATATTTAATCCTTTTAAATCACAGCCTGTCCTGAAGATAGCCATGCCTACAACTGCCCAAAATCATCCGTGTCAGGATGCCTATTGCGGGGATTACCCTGATGCCACATGTCAACCTTCAATAGGTGGTGGATGTATCCCAGAGTTTTCTGTTAATGGGCCAATGTTGTGGATTGTGGGCCAGAAGGTAAGTTTTAGACTACACTTCCTACCCGGGGTTTTTTTAATTATAAGCACCTGCTTTCAAATGTAAGAAATCTGAAAATCCATATTTTGTTGATTATATTATTGGACCCGAATCCTTAAAGGAAATATGTCATGATCTGAATATTGCGAAACATTTGGTATGGATGAAGCTTAAGTAACGTAGAAGTCATATAAATCAAAATAAGTTGAAAATTGTCCACCATTTGTTGAGTATTTTGGCCCTTTTATTTCCCGCCCAATAGCTACTCGAAAACGATCCGACAAATCCACATCGTAGGCAAATGGTGACGTCAAAGTGATGACCATCCATAATTTACGTCGTTGTGAACCATCATATCCCAGTGTTGCCACTTCAATAATAATTAAAACAACGAAATGAAACAAAATAGTCATTCTGTAACTTTTTTTTCTAATTTATGATTACTTCCTAATCCATCACTATTACAGTGTCAGCAATAAACAATCGAGTAAAACACGCTTGGTTTGTAATCACTTGACGTCACAGCGTGGGCACTTTTGATCAATGAAGCCGTGGCGCAAAATCCGCCGGTTTCTTGGTATGTCAAAAAAGCAAAATTAAAATGCTCTATTTTGTTAATTTTACATCAAAGTGTATTATTTTTCGGGAATGCGTGATATATGTACATATATGTTAGGATGTAAGTCAAACTGACCTGACAAAAATTGACATATTTCCTTTAAGGAATTTATGACAAGACGCAAACTAGACTTCCTAGTCACTCTTGCGTCTGGAGCTACCTATGGGACCCATCTAAGAGAAATGAGAGGATTTCCAGAAGCGACCCCAAATTGTTTCGAACCCAGGTTTTTTGCATATTTGTAATACCTTCAATGTATTAGATCACACTAGAAGTGAATAAGCCGAGTACGCCGTCTTTATGTAATAATATGATGATTTAGTACTTTCTGCGTGCACGACAGAAAGTCACACCCTGTGTTCTATGGGGACAATTAGAAGTCATGCCAAGTTCAAAACAAGGTTGCTGTTCTCTTTTGTACTTGTTTGTCCAAGAAACCTTCGAAAAATTCTGGGTAGGTGGTCTACAATCGATCCTGTGCAATTTGAGGAGAAATTTGTATCCTAAAAAAAATATCCTCCTGTCACTTTAATGTTGTGCCAAGACAGCAGTTTACAGTCGATCATTAAGGGTGTAGCACTATAACCCGAACCCTAACACTAACCCGAACCCAATATAACACCTAAAACCTTTAACCCTAACCCAAAACCCAACTTAAAAAGACTTGTGCTGCACTCACACTAAGGGGGGGTGGGGGGGGGGGGGGGGGGCATCATAGCTTGACAGTATCTTTAAGGAATGTCAAAGTAACCCATTGTCATGTTGTCTTTAAAGTTGAAGGACTCTAACAATGGTATTATCAGGCATGGAACAAATTCGTCCGACACCGGAACACTGTAGTGATTGTACCTGTCTTGACGGGGAGACGTGTGTCAGATGAAGGACTGTCCACCGCCGTTTTTTTAGGACCTGGATGACCTGAATACACTCCAGGTGCTTGTTGCCCAACTTACACCTGTGGTCATGTTTATGTTATGTTATATTTTTGGGCACAACAACAGGTTATGGAGGTCCTAGGTGCGCATGCAGATTAGTGCCGCATGCTGTCTGTTGTATGTTGTCAACTGTGGTAGAATTGCTGGCCCCATTTCTTATGTATGCTTTATACTGTCAAGGATTGTGTGTTTAATTTAACAAAAGAAAAGTCACACGTATACCTGTGTTAACTTGTATGTCTATGGGAGACGGTTCGTCAGGGAGGTGGGATGGGATGACGTCTGGAGTCTACATTGAACCATTCATTAATCCATCTACAGACTAAACCGAATAGTTGATGCATGTTCAAACGTGGCAACGAGGCTAGAACACGATGTGCTGCATATTTTTTGGACAGGTTTGAGCTCATTTGCATATTTTCAGAAAATTCATTATCCACTCTTAAGACTAACTGATTAGTCAATGAACTGCTATGGCACGGTGATAGAAATAACAAGGTCCTGTGCTGTATTGAAGTTAATGAGCTCATTTGCATATAGTTTAAGAAAATCATTAATCCACCTCGCAGACTAAGCGGATTAGGCAATGAAAGTCTAACGGGCCACGGTGATGAGAAACATTATGAGGTCATGTGCGTATACTTTTTGGACAGGTTAAGAATAATAATGAGCTCATTGCATATTTTGAAGAAAAAGCATTAATCACTCTACAGACTAAACCAATTTCAAGAAAAATAATTAATCCACCCTACAGACTAAACAGATTACTCAAAGAACTTCTAACATGGCACAGTGATAGGAAAATTACATGTGAATTTGGTATTTTTGTGCGCTATGGGGCGCAGGAACACATCACCATGACGCTTTATGAATTTTTGCCAACTTTGGCAGGATGGCCGGGAATTTTGCCCCTCTAGATTGACTGCCTTGGTATGGCCACTGACAGCTACTCGCCAGTGGAATATCTGGCGGAGGGTTTCGGAGCCCCTCCCACTCGGGGGGTTCATGCCAAAAAATGCAAAATCGCCTGTTTCGGCCTATTAGAGGTCCTTCGCCCGGGGTCCCCCTCAAAAAGTAAGGTCTGGATACGCCGGTGTCAGCTCGGAGGTAACCTTCCCCAGTACTCCCTATCATCTGCCTCGTAGGCAACCACTTTGGCCAACATGGGGGCACTAAAACCTATAGTTACCGAGTCAAAAAATAAAATTTCCAGTGAGTATTTGATAATATCAATTTTGCTATACATTACAGTGTTGTATTCAATAAAAAATAGCAATGTTAATCAATTAAATGGTGTGTTTCTGTAACCTGACCAGGTTTACCTGATCACCTTTCTGATGACCACAACAAATTCAACAACCTTTACAGCTTTATTCCACAAAGGTTGTTGAATCTGTCTGGGAAAGGTGAATAAGTAAACCTGGTCAGGTTATGGAAAACACCCCCTTACATGCATTTGATTTCTGGGCTCAGCATTAATATGTCTATCCCAATCATGTGCAATTCCTCTTGAACTCTTCTTTGAGTCAAAATTCATACGAAAAATTCTATTTATCATATTCTTGGTCTTTTGAAGTTGGTAAGGACAAAATGGGAACCCAATATGCAGTGGGCGAAACGTATAAAGAAGATGCATGCCTAACTTGTGACTGTGGCGTAGGTGGCATACCGAACTGTGTATCTCCCCAGTGTGCTGGGCCATCTAGCCCATTATGTGAGCCTGAGGAGACCGAGGTGGAGGTATGCTGCCCAAATTGGATATGTCCACCTGGTAAGTAAAAAAATTAACCAGATTAAATGGGCATTTCTTGTGGCGGTTGCATATAATGGTCCTTGGGTAGTGCTCTACAGTTACCCCTCTGAAGAATGGGGTCAGAGGTCATCTGGAGGTCATTAGAGATCATGGCCCAAAAATGGTCAGATTGATCAAATTGCTTGGTGTATCCACATGCGTCAATCAATTTTCATGACACTTATATACCTTGGTCCTTGGGTAGTGGCCCACATGTTGGTGACCTCTTGTGACCTTGGTGACTCTGTGTGACCTTGGTGACTCTGTGTGACATTTGTCCCCATTCACAAACTGCAATGGCAGACGAATAATATTCGGTGAACGCTGTATTTTTTAATTTAGTACACATGCAATAAGTCAGTCAATGTCTAGGCGATCTGGGAGCAAGACGTGACTCTGCCCAATCTGCATGGGTGATTTATTATTAAAGTTCTAGAATAACCCATAATTTTGAAGTTTATGTGTGTTCCCTACACTCTGTCTTAAGATACTTTGGCTTAGGTAGCGAGGTAAAGTAACACCTCGACATGGTGGCAAGCAGAAACTAAATAGGCTTCTTTTTGTGAACTTTGAAACACTGTGCATGTACAACAGAACTTTGACACCAAACTTTCAAGAAAAAGGACATCAGGTCCACCGAGGGTGAAACAGGTCATCAAGCAAAAGGTCAAGAGAACAAATCTGCCTGTCCCGCTTGAGTTTTGTCACAATGTCTTGTACGTTGCCCAGGCCATAGCAGGTTAAGGTTTTGTTGATAACTGTGTGTCAGAGATTATATAGTTAACATCAGAGCTATGACACCATTTGAGGATGAGTGCTATGGAGCGTTACTAACACAAAACACAAAATGCCTTAAGGTGCAATCTTCGCATTTTTATTTCTTTTTCCCAAGAAAAAAGTGTGCAATAAACTGACCTGGACCTTTTGCATGTAACTATAAAGGTCATTACATGTGTCATGCCGCTTACCGCTTTGCCGTCTGATGATGAAATTTACGTCACTAGCAATCATGTCAGGAATCGCTGCGGTTAACCCCAAGCGTTAAAGCGGCAAGCCGATAAATCGATCTCCCTGCCCCGAGCTGCCGCTTTCCCAAAGCGGCAAAATGGCATTGAGTTGAACTTGAGTTAAGTTTAGAGGGGCCCGCTCGATGAAGTAGTTCAAGCGATAGGCCGCTTGACTATAATAGCTCAAGTCTGCAAGCGGTATACAACAAGCGGCTAGCCGCTGGCGGCAACGGCAATGACACTATGTAATGACCTTAAGGCAGGGTCTGTGGGGTAATGCCTGGGTCAGCTGTTACAAGCATAGATATTTCTATGTGAGTGCAAGAAGGTCGTAAGTGAAATAGCTGCCATTTGTCACAAATTTCATAAAACATACAATTATGCCAAGTCTGGTCAGTGCATGCTCGTGAATGGTTCTTCAGGCGACAGTCGCCTGAAGAACCATTTCAAAGAGCCACTCAAACTCTTAGGGAAAGGATAAGTTCAGCAATCATCCCCAAGACCATGACAGGTACACAGATGTTCACCAAGGCAGCTATAATTGCACTTACGACCTTCATGCACTACTTTGATGATTTGTGTTTATATGTAAACAAAACTGTACAATCAGTTAACCTTGTGTCATTACAGTTCTGTGCTCTGTATGTACAAGTGTCTATGAACCAGTTTGTGGTTCAAGACGGCCAAACCTTTCCAACGAGTGCGCCATGCGACTGAAGAATGCGAGTCTGGGAGAAATTACTGTGGATAGTATCGGAGAATGCCAGTCTAGTAAGTAAAATTTTATATTGGTGGGTAAACAAAATAAGCTTTGTGTTAATGAGGTGTCAAATCTCAACACTGCTTCTGTGTTGTTTTTGAGAAAAACCAATCAAAAGAGACCCTTTATATATCTGTATGTACCTCAAAGCTTTTCTTTCCATGTTTTGATTGGCTAGTGTCTTCTTAAAAACTAGTATAAACAATGAAATCAACCAGTAGTTCCCCATGGGTTTAAAGGTTTTTTTTTTTAATTTTTATTTTAAATTCACAAAGCACTTGAAAGAAATTTCCTTTTTGCTTTTTGTTTTGGCCAATTTTTTTTTTTTTCCCAATTACACGGACATTTTTTTACGACCCCCCCAAAAAAAAAAACCCAAAATTGGGCCTCATCCAAAAATAGTTATGCAACCCCCCAAAAGTGATTCCACATATTTCATGAATTTATCGTGTGAGTAACCTTTTTGCGTATTCAAAGGGGTAGTACTTACTAACACCATCAAAACCCAGGACTTAAAGCTTATATTTTCCTTATCTTTAAAATATTTTTAAATGTATTAGCATGTTGTGGAGAATGTCTGGTCGTGTCATCAGTGGAAGGCGAGGGAGGCGGGTTTTGTATTCTGTGGATTCACTTGTCAAGATGACAGTAGCTGTGGAGTTAACACAGAAGTTGTTGTCCAAACAGCGTGGGAGGAATGAGGCTGCATGGGACGCAATTGTACCATTAGGTATTGTAGAGTTAATGTGCAGATTTTGCCAAGAAATACAGTTGTCGGGGTTATGTGTGTGGCTGCGCGTGGTGTTCCACCAGTAAAATGGACACACACTTGCAAAACAACAGCCACAGCCGTGTTCACCCCATGGCATAGATCGACCGTAGGGGGTCCTTGGATGTCACAAGCGGCTAGGAGCCTATTACTAAAGCGGCACTGGCAGCCGCATTCCAGAAGACAAGTAATATGAAACGTCTACAATTTTCTCGTAAAGATAGGGACTAGGCCATTGGAAGAATATAGAAATATTTTACACATACAAAATAACAACCCCAAAAAAGAAGGGAATTAATAAGAGACATAAAGACATCAAGGGAATTTGTAGGCTAATTTTAGCTTTGCCGTACTTTAATCAACAAATGTGTTTATTTACATGAATATTATAAGACGTGTACTCATGAATTTAAACCCACAAGGTCAACAGAACGGTCAAACAAGATGCATGCATCCATCAAAAACTATAGAGTGTGATTTCTTGTGTTACAGGCATTTCCGCGTCATTGCTGAATAATGGCGCCGGTGCCTTTATTTATAAATCGTCTTGTTTCCCATAAGCGCGCTGATTTGGGTTAATAATTTCCTGAGATGAGGACCAATGATCAAAGAAAAAGAAAGAGAGGGGATACTTTACCACAACCATTGCAAAAAATATCAATTTGAAAAAATCTAGAGGGGCGCACTATTTTTTCA
>JAMKCH010017876.1:0-21174 GCA_023653785.1 Ophioderma brevispina
CCGAACTTGGGTGCTTGGGAACTTAATTTGTCTCCCAAAGGTAGGGTCTTAGGAACTGAAATTTTGTGAAATTTGCCGGTTTGGGAGCCGAAATTTGGCTAAAATTGAGCTTTTGAGGCAAATGTTTACCAAAAGGAGACCTTATTAACTGAATTGTGCTTCAACCGGGGTCTCGGGACACAGTATACTATTAAATATATTGTAAATTTTACAATATTATACGGGCATTCTGCCAACAAAAATACGGTAAATATTACAGTATACTCTAAAAGATAATTTAATTAAATCTCTTGGAAATGTGTGTATTCGGTGAGTTATTATTGAGCTTGGTAATATGTAGGGATAAAATAGCACTGATGACCACACCAACCTAGCAAACCTGCCTATAATTTAGACCATCTTTTAAATATAAATTATACTTTTACATTAGGCCTATTTAGTTGGTAGAATGAATGTTGCGTATAATACTGTAAAATTTACACAAGTACAAGATAAATTACGACAAAGCAAAGTACATTTTAATGTACTTCTATAGTTTACATTCTTAACCACTCAATCAAATGGATAAGGTATTTTTACACACATGCATTTCCCATTGGAATAATTCGGCAAAACTCTGCACAGGCAATATATATTGCTCTAAGACATTACTATTAGTGAAAGAAAAAAATAAAAATATTGATCGGTTTAGAAATTAGGGAGTGCCAATTTGGACTGAAAAGTAGCCATTTTTGCCGCATTCTCCACAATGATGCACTATTCAGTTTACACAATGGCTTTTATGAGTTAAAGGCACTATCAGTGATCCACCCGAAAGAGTCAAAATACTTGAAATTCGCAGGAATAGCTTAAAAGTGAAAGATTAAGTCTGTCAATTCTCATAAATTATCTTTTCCAAATGAAAAATTGACAGAAAATGAAGAAAAAGCAGGGTTCAAAGATACGAATCTCCATTCAATTACGTGTTGTAGTAAGTGTGCGTGCGGACAATAATGACTAAAATATCAAATTTTGGCCTTATTACGTTGCTTTCGGTCTTATCACTTGCAGGGTATGTTAGGACACCTGAACTTGTCGCAGACATGGAAATACCAGATTGTTGATGATTTTTTTCGATTTTCTGATTTAGCAAATCACTGATAGTGCCTTTAAGAATAGACCAAATTAATTACATATAACAATAAATTGGGTGCTGGATACTTTTAGAATTTTTGTGGTGCCCTTTTCCAGACCATGTATTTCCCCATTCGTTTGTACATGGAAATGAATTATCAATCAATCAATCTTTATTTGTTCATCATAGAACACAGCAAAACACTATGATAAATAATTATGTAAATAATGCAGTACAGTGAAAAATTAATCGTTACAATATTACAAGTAAAGATGATTTAAATAATACATTATGAATCAACCTGGATCAAATTACATAATTTTAGTATCATTATTATTATTTCAGGTTTAAAAACACAAGAAATCGTTGAAATGTGAGTTGCTTTAAGTATTAAGAAGTACATACATTTCTTTTTAAAATATGTAAAATTAACTATTATTAAAAACAATAGAATGACTATTATTAAAACCAAAATATACACACGTAAAGTATTCAAATCTCACATTCATTTACATACACAAACAGACACATACAACCCAAATACCCAAATTCGCAACACACGTATACACACACGCGCGCGCCCACCCTCGCAAAGTCCCGATCCCCCCCCCCCTAATTTTCCTTACGGGGCATCTAATTCCTCTAAATTTGGTACCACGCGATAGCTTAGACTTACTCATTGCTATTGGTATCAAATTGAGTACCAACATTCGCAATATGAAGTCACTATGACGTCGTAAGTTGAAGAAAGTATGAAAATAGGGTGGGAAATTGATATTTCGCAAAATACTGACTCAAAACAAACTGTTGTTGGTGAACTTCAAAGGCCCATGTCTCAAAATGACCAAAATATCAGTTATAGCTTTGTAATTCTCAGCTCACAATTTTCAATCTGCACGTACATGGTCATCCCAACATACTACAAATAAGCAAAATGTCATGTTTACGATATCAAATTGGGCTAATTTTTCTCATTACAACATTTTCCTTGGTTAAAACTAACTTTAAAACCATAGCAGCAAATCAAACAATTATTTATTTTTTTTCTATTAGTTAGCACGTATGCCTAAACATTGTCAATTAGATCAGGCATGCAATAAACAACATAGCACGGAAGCCCTGTGTTTGAGTGCTTTAATCCCCTATTTGGAGATGAAAAGATTTAAATGCATTTCAACATAATCCCACAACACAGTAGATGAGGTATCAGATTGCGTGTACACATCGTTTATGTCACTCACTGTTAATCAATGTGATTTGGAATAACTTTGACACAATGTATTATGGGATATTAGTGATTACTACTCGATTCTTTACATGTTGCCACTAATTAGGTGAATAATCTTGGAGATTAATCATGCGAGATATTTTCACCGTATCCCATAACGCAGTAGATAGGTATTTTAAGCACTGCATCATGTACAGATATGAAGTTAACAGCTTTAAACTATACCAGCGTTTAGTTGGACAATTTTGACTTAATTATTAATGGATATTGGATTTGATAGTCCGATTCTTCTTTCCAACGTGGACATCTCGCAAACGAGCTATGACGTAAGATGTGCGATTTTTCTATTTACTTTCGGGGTGTCGTCAACGTCGACAACCCAAGCAAAGATGTTCTTCTTCAAAGTACATCATAACGTCTTTCTTCCATTACAAATAATCCCTATATGATTCCCTATATTATATTACAGTTTTAGATTCATATATTTAAATTTAAAACAGTAGAAGAAGTTTAAAACCCTATAAAGTATGCCTAGATTGCCTCAGCCATTCACACTAATTAAAAATTACAACCAAACAACAATACAAACCACAGAACACCCCTGCACCAAGTAAGGAAGCCGAGACAGAACAATCTAGCCACTTGAACTGGTTGCAACCATCTCGCGAAATAGGTATCACTCGGAGCTCAAACAACTTACGCGACTTTATTCCTTCTTTCAAAAAACACTTTCTCTGCTAAAAGATCTCACGCCAAGCACTTAAGAATTCAGATGTTTAAAAATTTTCTTGCAATTTTCCGATATTGCCTATTAATTCAAATCATACCTCTCCATTCTACATCCCGTTTTTTTTGTTTTTTTTTCTATCATCCCTACAAAGTCCTTGCAATTTGTTGGTCGAACCTAAACAACTAAGTAAGTAAACAAAATGCTACCTATATAAGACAACTGGCAAGGCTAACCAAATCAATATGTAGGGCGTCCCCGCCCTCATAATAATACTAAAATAAACTCTCATTCTACCTGCCTGATTTGTATCATGTTTTCATTGCTTAGAAATGTCAGGTTTATAAGCCCCCAAAATCTCCATTTCAAATTTCCTCAAATTTGGTGTGGGCAATTGAATTGGTGCCTCGAATTGGTTTTATAGGAACACATGATGTGCCTTTGAAAAAAATTAAAATTTCCTGAATTCCCCAAAACAATACGTCATTAATACCTGTCATTGATACTATATATTCAAAGTTTACCATTAGAGCCGATTGTCAAATACCAGCATGCGCTGTGGGATCACTTGGTTCACATTCTGTGTAACCGTTTAATATTAATTCTGTTTTATATCTGACTCCAATCAATGTAAGCAGTAGAGTGATATCTGGAGACATTGGGCACGCCAAATCTCGACGAAGCTCCTTTGAACATATGCATCGCTGCAGAGTGATCTGCCATTCTGGACGTCTCATATCCCTTCTTGTTTATGAGGCTTTTCAAAATGTTTTTTCATCTTATCAATTCTGCCAACAGTGTTGCCCTACAAGGTAAACTGCCTGTTTTAAAAATAGTTTGCTTCAGTGAATACTTCAAAACACCAACTTTGGCAATTTGATAAAAAGAGTACATGTTTCAGATATTCTCATATATATACAACACGGATCTTGTATACCAGACAATTTTTGACAAAAGCAGGAAACGGCCTTTAAGATGCTATCAACACCACTACCCTCACTTTTACCACGGAAAAAATACAACATAATCCCACTAAGATAAGGCTAAAATCGCCAAATGGACCAAATTTAGTTATGATCATTAAACGGAGAGTGCATCGAAACTCCCCCAACGAGAAGCTTTATGTCAACTATTGCCATAGTGGGCCAATCGATATGAAATTGACGAGCGCGGAGTAATTGCCTCGAGTTAGTCCCTACTCGGACCCGTCTGCAGATTTCCTGGGTTTCGCACACCAAAGACTTCATCGATAAAGATCGGCAATCTACTACTGCCCTCCCGTCGGCGAAAATTGTTGTGAGCGACCTGCCGATATCGGTTGCGGTTTCCTTGAAAAATATCTCTCGAGGGCGAGGCGATTATGTCTGGAAATCAAGGGCAGGTTCTGGCCAGAATTGCTAATGGTCCCTCGCTAGCTTCGCAGTGATCAAGCGTTCAGCTCACTGCACTAAAACAATGAAACGCTGGTTCTAGAAATCCCCCAAAGTTCCTGCAAAGGGTTTTAAACCGTAGGGTTTATAATAAAGAAACCTCTTCTCATAGTTTTGAAAAGAAGGTTTGAAGATGTGTATCTATAGTTTGAAAGGTGTTTAATCAGACTTTTTGGGTTCAACCCTGGGAAATGTTGGACATAGTAAATAATAAGGTGGAAATTAGTACCAGGGTAGTTTGAAAGCAAGCCACCTTGTGTTCCAAATATACACCAATGTATTTGGTCTCACATCATAAGGATTAAAAAAAGTATAGTTGGTCTAGGTTCCCAACTTCCGACCTTTAGAAACACATCTCGCATGTGCTACACCTCGGCAGCAGGTCACGATCATCCTGGGTAAATTTATCCATATCTCAGTTTTTGTTGAAATCGATGTCATACTGAAGCAAAAATGCATTTTACCTTCTTGGGTGATAGCTCTGTAAACAATTTGAGTCAATTTTAGTGAACCCTATAGAACCCCCTATAGACCTTTTGCCCAATGATTACGCAATCAAATGTCAAACATTGTAAATAGGTAAGACGAAACAATTTGACAAAACCATTTTCATAATGAAAATTGGGGATCGATTGAGAGCAAATTTATTGTTCGAGCTATGATTTGCAAACACATTTTAAAAATCTTAGCGATGACCAATAAATGTTGGGCGTAAATCATCCATTTTATGATTTCCAGTTTTGAGCCAATATTTTAACACTATGGACTCATGGTTCTATCTGGGTGAACTGTAGCCGTTTAAAATTAAGGTCGGAACCCAGACAAGCTACAACAACCTTTGACGTGATTCAAATTACTCCTGTATTAATTGTAATCCGTTATTTTAAAATGTTCCCCAGATTTCCCAGATGTTGGACCCAAAAATTCTGATTCAACTCCCTTCAAACTATAGAAAAGCATCTTCAAACCTTCTCCAAACTTCGAGAATAGGATTCCCATTTAAACCCTTCTATGCTGTCCAAGTGCCATTTAATTGGAGAAAACATAACAGTCTACCATGTCAATCATGAAATTACATCGCTTTCTTCATAAAACTAGTGCATTTTCAGACATTTTAAAGCATTGTTTAGATGCTATGCAAGAAAGTTGCATGTAATCATGCTTAAAGAGACACTGGCACATTTGAAAAAATCGTGCACCCTCAGATTTTTTAAAAATTGATATTTTTGCATGGTTATAAAGCTTTTATATACATTAGCCCTCACCTGCAATTATGAAGCTCAAATCAGCGAGCTTATGGGTTGGCGACATTAATCAGCAGACGACGCGGAAATGGCGTGTAATACAGGAAAACACATGCCAGAGTTGATTCTCACGGCATGCACCTTGTTTGACCGGTCTGTGACCGTTGTGGTTTTAATCTCAACGAGAATTCAGGTAACAGACATATTTGTTGATTAAAAGTTACGGTAAACTTAAAGGTTAGCCTATAAATTACCTGGATGTCTTTAGCCTCTTATTAATGTCCCTATCTGCTTTTGGGTATGTTATTTCTATGCGTAGAATATATCTCTATTCTTCTAATGGCCTAGACTATCATTTACGAGCAAATTGAAGAAATTTCATATTTTCTGAAAATGTGCCAATGCCGCTTTAAGAGCAATAAAGCTTCCGCGGACAATCCACGTTTGTACATACTTTATGATATGTGTCATATCTTGAGTTTCAATTAAGCTAGAATCAGGTTTATTGGTAAACACCTTACGCACCGACATTTGAGAAATACCAATTCTCATTGCAATCTCTAATGGTCATACAAGTTTTAAAGTGTTAAAAGGACCTACTGACATACCCTATTTTTTCAGGACTGTTACGCCAATCTGATATTTTTGTCGCCATTTGTGTTGTATTTTCAATGAGGTCTCGTAGATAGAAATCAAATTTCGATCAACATTAACAATCATCTGGCCGAAATACGTATGTAGGTTTGGGAAGTCAACATCTGTACATTTTAGTTTGCTTATCTTGCTGATTAGCTATTCTCGCAAGGTCATTTATAGAAAACGGCTTATTTGCATAATCTCGCGAGAAAGAACACAATGTGCATCCTAATGCATAGTTTGTTGTGCCTTTAAGCTGAATAATATATCGATATCTTAAGACGATAACTTTAGACCAATCAGCGTCGTGCACGCGTGTAATCACAATTTGCCTGCTCATGATAATAATAAGCCTTTGTATGCTTAATTACCTTCGTCGAAAACATGTAAAATGTGTTTTATTTGGATTTTTCATGAGGCAGACTGTGGTATAGACATAACGAAAACACTAGATAGAGTCCCTGGATAAAGCCTTATTTGTCGCTCTTATCACACAATATAGAACGAGTAATTATTAGTATGCACAACGATTAATTCTCTGTGGCTCTTACTACGTACTTGAACCACAGGCTTGGAACGATGTGTGCGCGCTTGCGGCGAATGCGCCTCAACTACCCATCATTGGGATTACAGAACCCCGCGAAGATTCGCTGAAATCCCTCGGAAATTTGTCTCCATTAAAATTTGAATACATAACGGTACGACAAGAGCGAATAATTATTTAAGAGGGTTGAATAATGAAAATGGCGTCGACAGAAAAATAATAGGTTCGGAGAGTCAGATTGGAAAAACAAGTTGTTGTCCTTATTTTCATGTAGTCTATTCAATACTTTCACCAAACTGGCGCCAAATATTAAGAAGCGTAACAACTTAATTCAGCGCAAATCTGAATTCAGTAGAATCCGATCATGATGAATTGTAAGAGAGTATAAGCTGCTAACTTATTATTTTATGAAATATTTACTTTCTAATTTCAATGAAATCACATACAGCAAGTATTTCCATTGATATATTTGTACTCTTCACATACACGGTCGCATTTCCCATGAATTTATTCCTGAAATGTGAAATTCATCACTTGAATTTCTGTAACAACTTCTATCAAACGCAAAAAATCTATCATGCAATTAAGTCAGAATTTAATATACAAATCCATATGAAGATATCGAGTACATAACCTTTTTTCTCATAAAATCACTACTTCTTCGAACATAACCATTAATATTTGATTGATATAAAATAATATTCGTCATTTATGTCCTATATGTGTTTATCACGTGATACATGTGTGTAAGTGATGTCAGGTCTTAAAAGCGGGTCTTCATGATTTACCCGGAAGTGGTACGATTTTGATATCAGATGAAAGGCTATATTTTTTCTCATTGTCGTCCTGAAATTATTGTAGTCTTCAAATCCATTTCATTCCCAAGATAGAGACCAAAAAACTGCCGTTTTAATGGTAAACCATCGATATTAGAACAGTAATGAATAAGGCCTTGCAATAAGCATTATTGCTCTACCGTCAAAACCACAAGTTTGTTTCCATATGCACGCGCCAGGCTCTCATATCAAGTAGAGAACACAATAGACATAAATAAATCGAAACAAGCACCTTTAAGATAAGAATTAGGGGGTGTCTATTCGTTGGACAACGTATTTCAATACGGAATAAACTGTAAACTCGTTCTAACCTGGTCTTGGCGGCCCAATTCATGTCCCATTGAAAAATATACAGCGAATTTATGGCCACTTCACCATGGTGTTAACATATCTGTTGTATCCTACACACGCATTTTAATGAAAAGAGAAATTGGGGAAAATATAAAAAATTGGCAGAATTTTAATTAATTTTGGACCCAAATCATATATATTCTGCCAAAATTTGTGATTTTCGGCCCAAATCGCTGATTTTGTGCCATCCCTGGTGCCAACACTGGTTATAATGATGATTTCTCCTCGCAAATTGGTTTCTCACCTTTGCCTAACTTAACCGTCTGGAATTTCGCAGTACAAATTTTAAATGCTCTGCGAACCACTAACGAAGATCAATAGGTCAAACAACATATCCACGACATCATATCAATACATGCCAACATTGTGGCAACCGATAGGCACAGTATAGTTAATACGGGATCTTCTTCTTCTTGCGTATGAGGAACCATTGAAGTTGGTGGAGCCAGCTCGCTGTTGACTGGTTGGGGTTTGAGAAGTCTATATCCACCGGTGCATGAAAGGTAAGGCACTCATTGAGAATGTATTTCGCAGTCTGTGATGGATAGCCACATCGGCAGGCTGGAGATGGTCGCAGCCCCGTCGGTACATATTGTTATGAAATGACCGACACCTGTGCGAATCCTGTTCAAGGTGACCCGTTCCTTACGTGGAAGGTTGCTACCAGGTGGTAGTTCTGCCATGCATGTGATAGTGAATTGGTCAGTCTGGTCTTGGAGTATATATAGCCAGGCAGTGTTCTGTAGAATGTTGAATGGAGAGCTGGAGAGTTAAGCAGCGTGCCGACAGAAAGGTCGACGATAGCACAGTCTCTGTCTGCTGGTTTGATTCTTTGACAATTAAGCAACAGGTGCTTGTTGTCCAAGAGAGCCTTGTTCACCAGTTTATGTGTGTGATGTTCTCTCCGAAGCACTGCAGGCGCAATACCTGGAAGCACTGGTAGAAACTCAGATGGAATGGGAAGTAGGCAGCCAGCAATGGTTGTCATGGTCTCGTTGAGTACTGTGTCCAGCTTCTTTGTGTGAGAGTTATTGCACCATGCTGGGGCGGCATACTCAACAGCGCTGTAGACCAGAGCCAGGGCGCTGGTGCATAGGGTGGATGATGTGCTAGCACCTCAGGAAGATCCAGCAAGGCGGAACAGGATGTTATTCCTCGAGGATACCTTTGCACTTACTGACTCGAGATGCTGCCAATAAGTAAACTGCAAGCTTCACTCCCAGGTATGTTGCTGTAGGATTGTAATACAGAGGAGCTCCATTGAGATTGATTTGAAGCTGGCGATGAGCCTCTTTGCTGTTAAGATGGAAGGCAGTAACGGTGGTCTTGGCTTCACTCAGCTTGAATCCCCAGGTCTTGAGATATGCCGCAAGTAGGACCATGTCTGAAGTAAGTATACTTTCTACTTCAGTCCAGCTTCTGCCCGAGTGAAAAAGAGCAAGATCGTCGGCGCAACCATATTGCCTAGATGTTGTTTGAGGTAAGTCGCTGATATACAGGTTGAACAGTGTTGGATCCAATACTGATCCTTGTGGAACTCTGTTCCTCAGACGACGCAGTCGACTGCTCTGCCCATCACTGGTCTTGAGGACAAAGCTGCGGTTGCAAGCATGTTACTTATAAATTTTACCAGGTGACGATCCTGGATGGTTCTGAGAAGCTTGAGTGTCAAACCCTGATGCCACACGGGGTCATATGCTGCAGTAAAGTCCACCAAGATGACGCCTGCCTTACGACTCTTTTCAAAGCTCTCCTCAATAGAGGACCTTTTACCCCTTTTGTGGAATTTGTGTCGGGGTGCGACCGCACCCCGCACCCCCCTGCGTACGGGCCTGCTTAATTCATATTGTCTTTTAAATGCACACAATTGCATTTTTCGTGTTATAAATGCAGGTTTTTTTTTAAATCTTAGTTCCGAACTAGAGAAAAATATGATTGTGAGCCATATTAAAATTTGGCATGATTGAGAAACAGAATATACCAATTCCTAATTTACTTGCCAAATTCCTCTACTATGCGTAGATTATATTTTGTATAAATTTTCTATCGTTGTATCGAGTAGATTGACTTTAGCTTCAAAATATCCCATGCATGCTGTGAAACGCTAAATATATTACTTCTAAGACTAAGACAGATGCAGATTTTTTTATTCCTATAGTTACTAAACGTGAACTGTTGTATACTAAGTGTGTTCTCTGTCATGTTGTAATTATATTTTCATCTAGCTTTAATAATGGATTCATTGAACGAATCATTTAATTACATAATACTATACACGTTACACATGTATATTACCGGTTGCTAATTACGTTTTCTCAGAGAGGTACTAAGATATATTACACATGTAGTTTCTCACGTCGTAAGAATTAGAGCAAAGGACTCATACATTCCTGCCTTCTTCGGTGCGAAATGCCCTCACATCGCCTGCTATGATGTCGTCATCAGTATATTTGAGTTTCATCTCTGGTGTTTTGACGTCTCTACGATGATAATCCCTAGAGAGAGATAAATAACACCTTCTCAAAACATTTAAAGGCTCGTTGGGTTTGTGATGTAAGACACACTCCATTAAATTCGCATATAATTAGTTTTTGACGCCAAAACTGCATGAAGTTCTAAAATGTAACTTGCAATTTATCATCCATAACTTCGAGAAGAACCTTTGAAATTTGCTCATTTACTCCTAGCCTGGGCTTCTACTTTTTTACATGTTTGTGATTATTATTATTACTGCTACTTTTTGTTGAGTATTTAATTTGCTGTTCGTTATAAAGGAGATAAAACGGAAATCCGTTATCGTCTTTTAGCGGCAGAGATGGATATTTATCTTTCGCTTGGTGAAAAGCGTTATGTACGGTAGTATTCTTCATACTGCGCAAGCGCCACATTGGACTGGCTCATTCTTCGTGCAAGGGTTCATAATTCTAACTATGATTTTTTTTGCTCAAACAATGATAACAAAGAAAGACCGATATAAAAATATGTTTGTAAATAGGTTAAATGCACGGAATCTTGCTAACATGACAAAATCAATTCAATGTGGCAAACGGATAGCACCTCTACACGTAATTATTGTCATTGTATTTGAACCAAGTTGTATCTAGTTCTTAATATTCTTACGCTATCTAAACGTTGTAGGTCACGCAAGACCCATAACCTGAATGACATGTAATTTTCTTCTCGCCAATTTAATGTTTCAACATTGCTGTTTTTTATTAAACTTAGGCGAGGAATTGTAATTAAACTTGTTCAAATAAGCCAATGTGGTATGAGAAAGAGTAAACCAGGTGTAATCATGAAATGAAGTTTAAAAAACCGGCTACTTGTTTCACTCTTAAAAATCGTACGAAAATACAAAACAGCTCAGATTTGCCTAATAAAAAAAATGAGTACCTGCATTGATTTTTAAACAATGTAAATAGTAACATTTTTTTCGTTACGAACTTCAAATATCAAGTGACTGTGAGGTAAACCGCCGGCATATAGACTGTATCTTTGACTCACTTCACACATATACCCTTACAGTAATAATTCTAATATTTCAACTGTTTATTCTATACCATGATGAATGTAAGCAACATAGAAGAAGACGTGCTCATAAAGTTAACAGTTATCTCGCTGCTCCCCAAGACATATGGGATAGTCTTAATAATTCACGATTGAACCGCGCCATTTATTATTAATGCTTGCAGCTTATTGCTGGAAACGACCGAGAATTAACTTGGAAATTCAGCCCGTTTTGGGTCTTAAGCATGTTAAGAGAGCTCTCCGTCACTTTGCTGCCGTTGTTCTGCCCTGTTGGAGGAGGGTAGCGAATGAAACTAGGCTAGCCTTATTATCCTGAGAACATCTAGGCCCATCCACCCAAGACCCTTCGACGACGATCTGTTTTGGGAGTATAGAGCACCAATGAGGCATACGTGGCGAAATAAAACTGCTTAAGAATGAACCATCTGTTAGGATAATGCTATCAGAATTTCCACCAACTATTTGTTTTCTGGACGCGTTTTAAAACTGCAATATTCTCTCGCTGACCGAAGTCAGAGTAAAAAGTTAGCACCTTGCAGCGGGTGTTTTAACCATACCGGGTGCAAACTTAGGGAATTGCACAAGCGTCACCGTCTTTGGGGTGCTAGACGCAAGATTACCAATGATTTGTGGAATATTGAGTTACTGCTGAAAATAAGTGTCTTTATATGGCTCATAACCAAACTCCAACCAGTGGGCCTACTTACAATTGGCTAATTTTGGTTTTTTGTGGATTCCTTTCATCCCGAGTCACTACCTCAAGTGCTTAGTAAATCAGCTAGCTGGGCATTGCAGTAATTTGTCTACAGAAAGTGCCGGAGCTCTTTACGCACACTGGGCGTGCACTCCTTTTTGCTGGAGCTACAGTATCTTTTATGTAAGCGATGGTGTTTCTTAGAAAAGAACCAATGTTGGAATATTAGACATTCAATTTTTCTTCGACAATAATGGCTCTTCTGACATGGGAAGTATGAATTGTGAAGGGAATAACGTGGCTAATAGCATACCGGGTACGGTAAGTGACAAAGTTCATTAAACTTCCTCTTCGCGCGTTGCAGTCGAACCAATTTGCGTAGGCCGATTGTCTATTTAAAGTCAGATACATGGGTACAGGTAGTAGTACCGAGTCATCACTCAATGCATGGTATGATTTCTTTGAGTTCAATTTAGGCATCTGCTTCTGCTAAATTGTCACAGCTGGATGTGAGTAGTGTTGTAACTACTCCTACTCCTATCCTTGAGTTTCTACTCTGTCCTGGTCATTCGTCCTCCTTCCTCCGCCTCCTCGTCCTCTAATACCCCTTCTCCGACTACTGCTAAGTGCGGTGCTAGGCTACTACTACTACACTGTACTACTACTGATTACTACTGTAAATACTAATACTACTACTTACTGCTGCTACTGATATAACTAATAATCTACTATACTACTACTAACTACTACTATACTACTACACTACTACTACTATAAATATACTACTACTACTACATACTACTGCGACTACTACTACTACTACTTACTACTACTACTGACTACTACTACTACAACGAACCAACTACTACTCTACTACTACTACTACTACTATACTACTACTACTACTACTACTACTACGTACTACTACGACGACTACTACACCCTCTTCATTTCTCAAGTTGGTCGTTTTGTTTCAATTGAAGTTTAATTTTGACTGCAATCAATTTTTCTCCCGCATTCGCGGATACTAGTATGCTATACTGCGTGACATCTGCCACTACAGCTACTCCAACTACTACAATCCCCACTGCAACCACTTCTGCTACTGCCTGCTCTTGCTGTTGCTCCCGGCTTCTGCGCTGCTGCTTACTGCTGCTACTACTACTACACAACTACCACCACCACCACCACCACCATCATCCCACCACCATCACCACCAGCACCGCACCATCACTACCACCACCTGAATCAAGGGGGGGGGGCTCCGGACTCTAGGGGGCGGGGCGTGTACCGGTCCTATTTCCATACCCATGCTCGGCAAAATTATATTGAAACATTCTCTTCCAAATTTCCCCCTAGCAACTTATCAACCACCTCCTACCGTTTAAGAAGAGCAGCCAATACACACACTTCTTTAATCCCATATTAAATGACTAAATATTAGGGTATTCTTAAAACAGGCATTAATTACCATTATTTTGAGGCACCTTTAGGTATTTTGCTGTACATCGAAATGGTTTTTTTCCTTTGTGTTATTGGTATTCGTAACTATTGTTTGACGTTTGTTGTCAAATTTACAGGGCCTCTTTTTCTAGGAATATGTTATAACTAGCATCCCACCTATAATGGAGATAACAACTAAGAAATTTCGTAATTTTCAGATCTAGAAAGTTAGTTATAGTTAATCTGCGTAATTGTAGATTAAAGATTTTTTTTGTACATGAGTATAATAAAATATATATACTGAGTAGAATCCCTGAATGTAACATGCATTGGTTGTTTAAAGCTTATTATAAACCGAAACGTATAGCCGCCTTTGGCCTGCTGTTGAGGTTGACGATTTAACGTGTTAAAACCCCATTGTCGATAAATCATTTTAATTTTTATACAAATGTTTCAAGCTACGCTGACTTTGACGCTTTCTATATGCTAAAAGACACGCTATATTGCGTTCTGTATACACACCTCATATATAGTTTACGCTCATTTCAAAGTAATTAGGAGGTAGTTTGCTTTCCCAGGAGCACCTGCGATTCTTAGATAAAGAAAAAGATAAACGTTCTTAGAACTGAATTTGTGAATCTATCCGAATTATATATAAATACTCTATGTGATTTGTGTATCTATCCGAGCCATATACTCCATGGAGTATGCGTGAGGCAAAATCTCTAAAGTCTATTAATATTAATTTAACAGGATGCATTCTAACACTTCAAATGGTATAAATGTATTGGAAACGAAAACTTGTTCAATGAGCACTGATGATACATGTTTTTCTACTTTAGTAACTTGTAATGACGTCTGTTTTTCCCATGTTGAATTCTGTACAAAGTCCTTAAGTGAATGAAAACTGCCCACATTTTCTGTCCTTACCCACACCTTTCATATCCTTTGTTTTATATTGACCGAGGAATTCCAAGGATGACAGGTGTGTGTGTGTGTTTTGTGAAGATTAATAATCACTGAAGCAATATACCATTGTTCAATTGGAAACACTCCTTACCAAAGGCACAGCAGTGAAGGAGTATGCATGTGTTCAATCATTCTTTATTAACATCATTAAAAAATACATCAAAATTAATAAAAGAATGTACAAATACCTCCAGGACACGCTGAAAGCCTGCATTAGTAGGCCATCAAGCAGGCAGGAGGGTCAATAAATGGCAAGACAGGACACAATAAAATATACAATACAGATTACCTAAAAACTATACGAACCATTATAAAAACCCAACAATCAAGGCTCTCTTAATTCCTTAGATTTATTTTTAAGTCTAAGGTGACCGGAACCAGTGACAAAACCTTCCGGGACGTACTGATTTAAGCCCATACTACAATCACTTCCATTGTTTAAAAATAATTTTGACGTTTACATTGTGCGAAGACTGCATGAAAAATTATAATATAATATAGGATGGCTGTCGGACATCACTGACACCCTTGTTGAACCTGGTAATGCTTCTTGGCATATTTCTTTTAAAAGCATGATAGCAACTCTTATACATATATACATATCATTGCTTTTGTTGTTTTCTATAGACATATTGATCTGAGAGGTGCTACAACAACCCTTGTTGTGCACTTGGCAATCTTCTTGGCAGATTTCAGCAACTCACATGCACGTGCATATTATTATTACTTCTGTGGTATTCGAGGTTGTGCCTTTGAGTGGTTTGAACTATATATCTAACCAACGCAACTCAATTTACCATCTTTGCCAATACAAATTACCATTACATGACATCATGACATAAATTGCGGGGTACGCCAAGCTCAATTCTGGGTCCCTTTTTTTATTGTTTTTTTATATCTTATTATTGTTCTTCACAATTTATTGTATTTGTACATCTTTGTGTATGATTTGATACAAATCTGTTAAAACTTATAAATTAGGTAGACTAATCTGTCATCAAAACTAAAGATTCCGTTTGTCTTAGTCAACAAAACCAACATTGAAGTCGTACCTCGTGTTTATATGCTTTAAAGCAAACAAATTATCACTGAACATAAAATGAAATTTATGATTACAAACAGCATGACAATCGCAAATTTCCATTTGCAACATTTCTATTTGAAAATAAGGTATTACACGCGTCCCTCACACGGAGTTTCTTGGATGTATCATTTGATGAAACGTCTACCGGAAGCAAATTGCCATTCCAAAGCTTTTCAAAAACACAGGTATTCTCTATAGCCTTTAAGACGTTCTTCCATTCAACCCTTTTTGCACTCCACATTATGTCAGCGCCCCTGTACGCAGGGGGGGGGGGGGGTTGTTGCGGGGGGGGGGGGGGGGTGCGGTCGCCACCATTTTCCCCCAAATTCGCGGAAGGGGCAAAAGGTCCAATTTTGCTGAATAATTGATAAAAAAGGTCCAAAATGGAGAATATTTTTGCCCAAAAACAACCCCAAACTTTCCATTTAAAATAAAATGTTCAAAAAAAGACAAAAGAGACAATTTAGTGGATATAAGTCCACCTTTTACCAAACAAGTCCAATTTTCGAAGTCCCGCAACCCCCTCCCCCCCAAAAAAAAAATAAATCCTGCGTACGGAAATATAATAAATTTGGGGAGATCACGATAATTCAGTTTTGAACACCATTCATATTAAGCAAAAGGCAATTAATCGCATTCGTAACGAATTCTCACTTTCATCACATACCCTTCTTTTCTTTGGCTGCATGTTTGGGTATATCCTGTTAAATCAAATCAGATGAATTTACATGTCATTAGGGTAAATCAGGGTAATCGATACATATAAGATGACACAAGAAGGGTATCCAATATGGTGGAAATGGGGCACTACAAAGCGGTGAAAAAACGATCTAGAGATATGTGTTTTTTTTTTTTTGGTGGGGTTTGGCAGTCCAATTGCCATCCATATTGAACATTTGAAATAACGTTATCAGTGGACAACTAGGTTAGGTCTTACTGGTTTGGATTAGCTGGTTAATCCAACTGTTAAAAACCACATAAAAATAGTTCTTAGTCTTACAGCGCGTATGTTTATACTACCTTTACGCGCACTGAAAATTTGCAAGTATATGGATGCCCATCCAGGATATGCCACCTTGTAGATATCAATGGATTTGATTAGGTTATGATATTAAATTGCTCTGAACGAGTTACATGGCGTCAGAGCGTGTGTAATTACACAATCAAATTACAGCTCTTGACGAATAAGTGTAATTGAATTATAGCCATTTGGAGCCATCTTGAATGATTTGTCGATTGTAATTATCAAATTATTGAAAGCGATTCATAATTAATAAATTAATATATGGATTGATAAAGATAGCATCTCCCTAAAGTCCTTTAAATGCCATGTTTTGCCACTTTGCAAAGATACGGAGTAGACCCTGCATTGTTTTAGGGGGATATTGTCCCTAGATCTAACAGAAAAAATCACCCTACCTCATTTTTGCGGTTGTGGTTGGTAGTGATTTTCCGAAAAGGACATTAGGGATTATACCAAGTTAGTATTCTACGAGTTCAAAAGTGATTAAATATCAGATGCTTCCTTGAATTGGCGACGAATTGAATATCCTTAATTAGGTGGTTATGAATCATTTGTAATTGGTTACCATTGGTGTTTTGACTGGACAGCCAAATATACAACTTTTGAGTATTAACAGATGAGTTTAGCGTTGCGGTGAGTCATTTTGAATTTTGCGGTTCTCTTCGAAACATGCTCAAGGTTTTTCGTCTAGCCCACCATACGGATTCGATTCAGTAGGAAATACATCTATAACAAGGTCCATAGTCTGTAGCCTGGATTTTGGAATCTATTCCAAGAAACAACATTCGTCGAGTTTCGAAATGTTCATTCGGAGTCTAGAAAGAGTCTGATTCATTACTCATTATGGATAATCTTTTCCTTTCTTTAAATTCTAACTTCTCTTTGGCTGCCAGTACTCATGTCTAAGTTGTCTTGTATCTTTGTCTGCACCTGGTTTCTCTTATGTCCTCTTCGCCTGTATGTCAACTTCAGTAATTTTAATGTCAATATTCTCATTTGGTCACGCACTGTATTTAAACTAATTTTAATCATTAGGATTAAATTCGGAAATAAAAGAACTCAAACCCAACTCAAATAAGTTTATATTTGTTCGTATCGAAAAAAAAATACACAAAATGAAAAAAACCCATGGGTACAAAATACAGTTATGACCTAAGGAGAAAGAGGGGGATAATGTTACTGTTTGTTTGCTTTTTAAACAGTAGGTTGTGAAGTGGAAAATTTGGTGGAGGTTGTGAACAATGCATGAACATTCATGAACCTAAATTTAACATATTATTCATGTAGTAGTGAGTAGTATGTAAAACCAAAGTTTTAAATCGGTTTTGTCCCCGCAATGGGGGTGGCCGGATTCACCCTTACATTCGTACCAATTCGCCCTTATCCCTCCTTCCACTTCGCCCCGTTAAAACGCTCCCCATTCACCATAGTAGTAAAACCAACGTTTTAAATCCGGTTTTGTTTTTTTGTTTAAAGGGGGTGGCCGGATTCACATCACATCGTAGCAATCGCCCTGACTCCCTCCCTCCACTTCGCCCGACGATTCAACGCATCCCCCATCCTAAACCCAACTCTCCTACTATCCTCCTCCATTGCCTTCCTCCCATGTCCTCTTTGGTCGGCCCTCTTCATAGAACCACCCCTCATCAAACTCAAAAGCCCTTGTCATGCTCGTCATCCTTCCTAAGCACGTGCCCATACCATCTCACCATTCGGCCTTCGCCAGTCGATCAGCCGCTCTTCCAACCCAACATCTGCATCAAAATCCTCAGTCTTCTTCGTCCATAATTTCACACCACACATTGCTCTCACATTGCTCTCTCTGCCCTTCTCAAAAATCCCCATCTCATTTTCATCAGGCCACCATGGTTCCCCCACTCCCCCCATTTACAGCATCACTGATCTAAACACCAACTCCGTACACCATCCCTTTCATCTTCAAAGAAATCTTCTCCCAAGAACAACTCTCCACATTCTAAACATTCCCCACACATACCTTACTCTGGCTGTCACAGCGCCTACATCCACCACCCGCGCTAATCCTGTCACCTAGGTACGTGAACTCCATCACCGATTCCACCTCGTCGCACAACTTTTCCACCTCCTTCCCCACTCCCTCAACACCCTTCTTGGGCATCTTCCAAACACAAAGTCTCTTGCCAAACTTGGGTCACATCTTCATCTTTGTGCATCTCCATGAACACCATTTCCCACCTTTCTCACACCACACTGAAGTTGCCCTCACCCTCTTTCCACATATTCCACAGGGTCCACCTTACTCACTAACACCTACCACCTACCTCCCCAATTCACCATCACTGTAGTATTCCCAAGGTTTACCTAAGACCCTTATCCAAATGCCTCTTCCACTTCCAAAGATTCTCCCTCAAACCCTCCATTGTTCGCACACATAAAACTACATCATCAGCTACAGCATTCAATCATCTAAAACATCTTTTGCACTCTCCGTAACCACATCAACCACAATGCAAAACAAACACGGGCGGACCAACAAGAACCCTGATGAACACCAACCTTCACCTGCAAACTCCTCAGACAACTCAGAACCTACTCGAACTCTTGTTTTTGCTCCTTGATACAGACTCATCACCGCCCCAACCACCACCTCTGGTATACCCCTCTTCCTTATTGCCCACTCCATCACTTTTCCTCGGTACGCTATCAAATGCCTTCTCCAGAGGTCCACAAAGGACAATATTACAGCTTCTTCCCTTTTGCTCGATAGTCATCTGGCATTCCTCCTCAAAATAAACATGGGCCATTTTCTTTTCGTTCCTTCCTGGCATAAAACCAAATTGCATCTCATCCACTTTCCCTATCGCCGAATTCTGTTCTCTAGTACCCTCTCCAAAATTTTCATCGAATGCTCCACAACTACAACACCCCTATATGCGCCACAGCTCATTGCATCCCTTTTCCCTTAAAAATTGGAAACGTAACACACTCAAAGCCCACTCCACCGGATTCCTCCTCATCTAACACCCTCTGACCCAATCTACATATCACTCACCACTCCATAGTCTCCCTCGCAATAATCCTCTCAACACTCACTTCCGAGGGCCAGCAGCCTTTCCTGTTTCATTTGCTCAATTGAATTTACCACTCTTCAGACTGAATCTCTAAACTGGCCCTTCCACCACATCAGCCTCCACCCTCTGATCCCCATAATTCTCCTTCATGATTCTCTCAATATGCTCTTTCCAGACCGGCTCTATCTTTCTCACTGAGTTCAACTTGCCATCACTTCCTCTCATAACATCTCCCCCTTCAAAATCTTTTCCTTCCTTTTTCATTGGCCTTCCTAAACCTATAACTTGTTTGGGTTCGCCCTCAACTCAATCACCCCCTTCTTAGCCTCCGCCTTCATAGCCCTCGCAAACACTTTATGTGTCGCTTCTTCAATCTATTATACCTCAATTCTTCTCTTCAGTACCATTCTCTAATTTACTTAACGAATCCTCTTTTCTCCCTATAGCATCCTTTACCTCATCATTCCACCACCCCGTATCTTCTGTCTTCCTCACTTCTTTTTCCCACAAACTTAATCACACCGCCTGTAACACCCTCCTTAAAACACCCCGCAAGATAGGAAACGGTCCCCCACAAGCTCGGCCCAATCTATCTCAAAATTCTTTCTGTCTCTTCTTCTTCAGCTGCCATACCTTCCTCCCCACATGCACCACCTTCCTCACCAATTTTTTTCACCCTTACACTTGTCCACACGGCAACCAACAACCTATGTTGTAATGCCAGGGGAATTAAATTAACATTCGTCAAAGTAATTTCTCCTCCTATCCTTACCACAAGGCACAAAATCAATCCGGAATGTGTCCCCTGAACTAAAGGTTCACTTTCTTTTTGTCCTCTCTCCTAAACCACGTATTCGCTATGCAAACCTCCGTTCATCACAAAACAAAAAACTCTAACAGCATCCTTCCTTCCAGGTTTCTCTCCCCAAACCCGTTCCCCCCGTGACCCCCCCAAACCCATCGATCCTTTTCCCCACCCCACACATGGCATGAAATCCCAACACAGAGAACTAATCACCCACCACTTTCCATCCAATTCCCCTGCCCATTCATCATCAAAATGCTCCTTCTCTTCATGCTTTCTACGGCTCTGCGGAGCATAGCCGCATATGAGCCTAACTACCTACTCCTCAAAAGCCATTCACTGGTATCACCCTATCACTCGTCCTTCTCACCTCCACTACCTTCTCACACAGTCCTCATTAACCAATACTCCCACCCCCCCAAATCCATACTTATTCCTGCCCACCACAATTATACTTGCTTGCCCTC
>JAMKCH010017877.1:0-24358 GCA_023653785.1 Ophioderma brevispina
AAGGTTAGTGGTGGCGGGGGATGCGAGGTGGCTGTGACAGCTAGAGTGAGGTATGGGTGGGTCGTTCGTTCGTGCGTGCAAGTCCAAAAATCGCAGTGGAAGATCCGTCTTTAACCAGCTGATAGTTTCATCATTCAGGTTGATCAGGCCAGGAATTCCTCTTGGGGACTTGTAGACCTCACAGTCATCTATGATGTGGCTAATGGTTTGTGGCTCTCCACAATCGCAGTTTGGTGAAAGTTCAACTCCGATCTTGTGAAGGAAGTTCTTTGGGTGGGTGAAGTTTAGGGAATGTGGAGAGTTGTTGCAGGGAAGAGATATCCTTTGAAGATGAAAGGTATGGAGTATAAGAGCTGTGTGAGATCAGTGATGCTGTATGGGAGTGAGACATGGTGTCTGAGCGAAAATGAGATGGGGATTCTGAGGAGGACAGAGAGAGCAATGATGAGAGCGATGTGTGGTGTGAAGTTGATGGATAGGATGAGGACTGAGGACTTGATGCAATTGTTGGGATTGGAGGAAGCAATGGACTGTTTGGTGAAGGTGAATAGTGTACGTTGGTATGGGCATGTATTGAGGAAGGATGATGGGCATGTTTTAGGAAGGGCTTTTGAGGTGGGAGGTTTGAGGAAGAGAGGATGTCCAAAGAAGACTTGGAAGAAGCAAGTGGAAGAGGAGAGTAGGAGGGTTGGTTTGAGGATGGAGGATGCATGGAAGTGGAAGGAAGGAGTAAGGGCGGTTGCTGCAAGTGTTAGGTGAATCCGGCCACCCTCGTTCACGGGGATAAAACCGGATTTAAAATTTTGGATTTACTACTACTACTCCTACTTGTCCACATACTAATCACTGTGTAAGAAAGCCAAGCTAAAATTGATGTCCTTCATGTAGAAAATCACAACTTTGAACTCAAATTCTGGATCTAGAGAGTTTGTTATACACAGTACCGTATTGTTGTACTATACATAAATGTTTACTACATCAAAACGATTCATCTCAAACTTTAGAAATTAGCATGTTAGGTGACTACCTTTAGTACTAGTTGACTATTTTTAACTAATACGCAGAAAAATTATATTTTTGAAATTTCTGAGTCGGCCTTTAAACACCCCTGAAGTAAAGAAGCTGAAAATTCCTTCTTTATGTAATAAAATTCTAATTTAGTATTTTCTGTCGTGCGTGACAGAAAACCCAAGCATTAGGACAGCAGGCAAGTTCAAAACATAGTTTTGGTTTCTTCTCAATTTTTTGTCCAATAAACCTCTGAAACATTCTGAAAAGGTGGTCTACAATGAAATTGCATTTTTTAGAAATTTGTATCTTCAGAAGATCTCATGTCCCTTTAATGACAACAAAGAGTTGGGGTGCATGAATATGGTTCATGCTTGTGTTTTCATGTCCAGTTGCCTGCATATCATTTCATGATTTGTGAACATCTGCCCCCAGCATAATCAAATATATAGAGAATAAAGGTATTGTTTTTAGCCTCTGCCATGAATCTATCATGTCATATCACACTGGGGACAGCATTATTTTAAGCAGAACAATGAGGCACAGCCGAGTTGTTTTATGCTATAGTAGTGCTATTGCCTGTGTGATATGACACGATAGATACACGGCAGAGGCTAAAAACAATACCTTCATTCTCATTCTTTAACACCTTCATAAAATAGTAAGCTATTATTACTAAAATTATGGTAGACTATCCAATGAACTACCATAGCTTTTTAAATCGATCAGTCCTTTGTTACTATGAGCCTTCTATTGGCCCGAGCAGTGCGTCTGTGTATCGCGTTGTTCCGTGTGATATGGTCTCATATCATATGGCTAGGAACCAATGAAATTGCGTAAACAATCTCAAGTGTTTAAGAATTATACATGAAAACCACGCATGATAGCTCATGATTTCCAAATTCCCAGCTTTAGTTGTTAGTATACCTGAATTTGAGTATTTCTCCTAAGTTTTCCTCCTATTTATTATTTCAGAGCCCAAACCTGTGGTAGATGAAAAATGTGAAACTACAACTTCCACTTGCATAACACTAACCTGGACTAAACCAGAGGGGGATTTGTCGGGCTATAGAATTGATTACACCCCAGTCAAGGAAGGTGAAGAAGAAAAAGAGAAAAAGGATGAAAAAGATGACAATCTCAAATCCATGCAGATTGACAAAGATGCAAGTAAGGCCGAGGTGACTGGACTGGAGGGGTCACAGCTGTATCGTTTTGACATCTATACTGTTAGCGGGGAGGAGGAGAGTGAGGCTGTGTCTCTCAAAGAAAAGACTAGTAAGTTGTAGAAGAAATAAGTAGACTTCTTTGAAATATTCTCAAGCACAATTTCAAGGAGTGTGTGATCTATTAACCCTTTACCTGGACCCGTGCTAGGCAATTTCTTGGACCTCCCACACCAAGGATTTTATCAGTAAAGATTGGCGTGTGGTTACATGCAGCCAGCATGATTTTGTGGGCAGACCAGATGATAACATGTTATGGTTTCATTAAAAAACATCCTAGAGGCAAGACATTTTGTCTAGAAATCAAGGGCAGGTTCTGGCCAGAATTGCCTATGTCTCGCTAGCTTTAGCAATCGTTCAGCTTCACTGCACTGAAACAATGAAACCACTGAAGCAAATCTGGGCTACTTCTAGAACAGGTTCCCAGGTAGAGGGTTAATATTCTTTTATCATGATGTCTATGGGTGTCTGTTAGTGGCAGGATACAGAGAAGGAACGACAGCATGTTTGTACATGATTTGAAATCATTAGATAATTTGAATCTCAAAAGGTACTTTTCTCTATTTTAAAACTGAAATTTTATTTTAAGTTTTAAAATACTATATTTTTAACAACTTTTGTTTTTTTTAGAACTAGACCAAGTGATTGATGCTAAAACCACAGCAACAGAGACAACTCTGACAGTGTCATGGAGCAAACCCAAGGGGCAATTGACAGGATATAGGGTCAAATGTAAAGCTGTCGAGGATAAAGAAGGGTCAAAGGTAATAGCTTGGGTTATTTTATGACAGAAAATTAGTTGATTTTCAGATTGATAATGAAATGTGATGTGTCATATCAGGATGGTTTTATGGAGAGTTTCCACAACCTGACATCTGACACACTTTTTTCTGACACACTTATGAATTCGGAAACCCTTCACGGAATAAAGCACAGGTTTATTCCGTTAAGGTTTCCGAATTCATAAGTGTGTCAGAAAATAGTGTGTCAGATGGGTCAGGTTACGGAAACTCCCGGTCATATGCTGGCAAAACCCAATTTGATATCTCCCTAACGTCCCTTAACTGCATGTAAATGCACTTCTCAAAAATCACTATGCCGACTCCTGCCATTTTAGGGGGAAATTGCTCCTAGATCTAACAAGAAAAATAATGTTACCTCCCTTTTTTGCGGTGATCGTCAGATTTTCCTCTAGGGATGTTAGTTATAGATGGCATTATATATTCAAAGCATGTAAACAAATTTAGCCATAGCCTAAATTCAGGTTTACCTATTTTGTGATTGATCAGGATAATAAATATACTATTAACCCTTTATCAATCCTTGTTTTGCCTTATCTTGAAACTCACTCATAAAAAAAAAAGAAGATGATATATCAATACCAATAATGCTCTGCTTTTAGGAAGATGACAAGAAAGAGCAACAAACAGAAGATGTGCCATCCAGTGATGAAGGCAAGATGGAAGATCAGAAAGAAGTTGATGCTGAGACTACGTCGGTAGAGTTTGAAGGACTGAAATCTGGCACTGAGTTTGAGGTGGAAGTGATTACTTTGTGTGATGAAACAGAGAGTGATCCTGTAACGCTGAAAGAAAAGACAAGTAAGGCTATTTGATCAATGTTTTGTGATATCACATGGCTAGGAACCAATGAAATTGCGTAAACAATCACAAGTGTTTAAGAATGATACATATTAGGTCAAGCAATAAGTTAAAAGGAATGTTTTCTGTCATTGTTGGTTTTTTTTAAACTTATGTATGTGTCTTCTTGCTTTTTTTCAGAATTAGCTGGTGGTGAGTCTGGTAAGGTTACATCTTTACTATTATTTGATCAGTACCAAAGATAACAAACATTGTTAAGTCAGGTCAGATTTCCTTTGAGGGCCTGCTACTGGTTTCCTGGTAACCAGTACTACCTGCCCCAGGGCTAGTTGTTGGTGGCTAAACTGTGACCCCCATTGGATTTCTAAGGAAATCTGATGATGAGGGTAGCTGGTTACCCTGGTAGAATGAAAAAGAAGATCTATCTACAAGGGCATCAGCTCTCCTGAGCTAATGGTAGCCATCTAGCACATGCTACCTTGCATGGTTGCCCAAAGGCTAGGCCCACCACCAAAAACTGTCATATTGGCATCAGGAATGACATCAGGTCAATTATCTTTTGTTCCAATAAATCCTCACACGGCAGTATTGCTGAGTGTGAGGTGAATCCGGCCACTCCCTGACTGTAGACAATAGTTCTCAGAATTTCAACAATGTCTGTTTAGAATTTGCCTCAAATATTTGTGGTGAATACCTAGACCTAGGCTATTTCATTCCATACATAGAGTAGGTGAAGGTTCTTGGAATATGCCCTGCAAGTAACAGTTACTCAATTGAGTCTTTTTTCTCTATCCCTCAAAAAATTGTCAACATTTTCAAGATCATGCTTTTTATGGCCATATTTGAAATCAGCATGAAAAATGCATTCAAATAAGTCCAAATAAACCTAGTCTTTATAGTTAGTGGTTTTAGAGATGCTTTTCAGATGACCCCAAGTCATTTGAGAAGCTATTTACTCCATGGGATCAAAGAGAGAAAGATGCTTGCATACGGGCATTGGTTACGCATATCGGCAAAGTAACTAATTTCTGCGCAGTTATTGTCTAATTATACCTTTCAATAATCTGGGGTATGTCAAGTGAAAAAGTTGCACATTTGATTGAAAATGAATAAAATGTCATCACAATTTCTTTTCCTAAATATCAGTGACCAGTCAATGTACACCATGCAACATTGACTCGAGCAAATAATAGCACTGTTGATATCCAGTAAATCCGCTCGGTATGCAAAGGATAAAGCACTACAAATTACTTTTCAACTATATGGGTAATAACAATGGCTTTGTACTTCCAGATAAAAATGATTTCAGGTGCTCATCACCAGGTTAAGATTGAGCTATTTTTTTCATGACGCAAAGCACAAGATACTCATCCTCTTTCACAAATAAATAAATCTTAGGCTTCTACTGTGCGTTCAATTAACTTTGACCATATATTTCAGCATTTTTCCAAAAAGGAAACAAAGATGAACAAAAAATCATGAAAGAAAGTTGTTTGGCAGACTGTGACCTAACATCTTTGTGCAGAAACAAAACCTAACTTACAGTAACTATGCGACTCCTGCCATTTTTAGGGGGAGGAAATGCTCCTAGATCTAACAAGAAAATAATGTTACCTCCCTTTTTTGCGGTGGAGGTGATCGTCAGATTTCCTTCAGGGATGTTAGTTATAGCGGGCATTCATATCAAAGATGTAACAATTTAGCCATAGCCTAAATTCAGGTTACTATGTTTGTGATGCATCAGGATAATAATATACTATTAACCATTTATCAATCCTTGTTTTGCCTTATCTTGAAACTCACTCATCAAAAAAAAGAAGATGATATTATCAATACCAATAATGCTCTGCTTTTAGGAAGAATGGACAGAAAGAGCCAAAAAACAGGAGATGTGCCATCCAGTGATGAAGGGCAAGATGGAAGACAGAAAGAAGTGATGCTGAGACTACGTCGGTAGAGTTTGAAGGACTGAAATCTTGCACTGAGTTTGATGTGGAAGTGATTATTGTGTGATGAAACAGAGAGTGGATCCTGTAACGCTTGAAAGAAAGACAAGTAAGGCTATTTGATCAATGTTTATATCACATGGCTAGGAAACAATGAAATTGCGTAAACAATCACAAGTGTTAAGAAATGCTACATATAGGTCCAGCAATAAGTTAAAAGGAATGTTTTCTGTATTCGTTGTTGTTTTTTTAAAACTTATGTATGTGTACTCTTGCTTTTTTCAGAATTAGATGGTGGGAGTCTGGTAAGGTTACATCTTTACTATATTTGATCAGTACCAAAGATAACCAACATGTTTAAGTCAGGTCAGATTTCCTTGAGGGCCCTGCTACGGTTTCCTGGTAACCAGTACTACCCTGTCTCAGGGCTCTTAGTTGGTGGTGGTAACTGTGACCCCCATTGGATTTCTAAGGAAAATCTGATGATGGGGTAGCTGGTTACCGGGGTAGAATGAAACAAGAAGATCTATCTACAAGGGGCCATCAGCCTCTCCTGAGCTAATGGTAGCCATCTAGCACATATGCTACCTTGCATGGTTGCCCAAAGGCTAGGCCCACCACCAAAAAACTGTAATATTGGCATCAGAATGACATCAGGTCAATTATCTTTGTTCCAATAAATCCTCACACGGCAGTATGACTGTGAGTGTGAGCTGAATCCGGCCACCCCGGACTGTAGACAATAGTTCTCAGAATTGCAACAATGTCTTGTTTTTAGAATTTGCCTCAATATTTGTGATAACAGTCTTATAAACCACCGACATCTATTCAACTGCAGGGGCAGTAACAAAGGCTGGCAGTGACAACTAAACAAAGGAGAATCTGAAGAGCTTTGTCCGATGAATACCAGGTGGATTTACTTGTCAATAATGCCATTATTTGCTTGAGTCAATGTAGCATAGTGTACGTCCCTTGATCACTGATATTAAGAAAAGAAATTGAGATGGCATTTTATTCATTTTCATGAAAATGTGCAACCTTTACAATTGCCATAACCAATAAATGGTAATTATAAAATTTATTATTATTTATAGTGGGAAAATGGTTTACTTCTGCGAAGTATGTAATCAAAATGAACAATTTTTCCTTTGATCCCATGGCCAACTAAAGCCACAAACCTGTGTGCTATAACCTGTACAGAATACTGGGGTGGTAAGGGTTAAGACAGCAATGAATTATTATGTCTTTGCTACTATTCATTTTATAAGGTGGCGAATGGAAAGTATGGGTTACTACGCATGATGACTCAAAACCAGCTAACAACTCGTCTGTCCATCTTGTGGTATATGGTAAGGATGGGAAGTCTGATCCTATTATCCTGACTGATCTTGAAGGAGAGAAGAAAGAGGGAGACAGTGAGCAGAAAGATGAACAAGATAAAGAGGACCAGAAGGAGAAGGAGCACAGCTACTTTGAGCCTGGCAAGACTGATGAATTTGATGTAAGTGTTTCTATGCACCTGTCTCGTCTTGTTTGTATTGCACTTGTTATCGTCTTTGTTTTCAGTGTTTGTGGTTGTGATAAGGTGGCGTCCTCATTTCGGTCAACCTGCCAATATATACTTATATTTTTATTGCTCTGTGTCATTTTGGTGAATAAACTGAACTGTGTTTTTATAAGATCAAACTTTTTTCCATCAGCTCAGTTTTTTGTCTCAACCATATCCTAAAAGCAGTAATACCTTATTTCTTATGACACACACCTCATTTTTTTTTAACAAACTGAAACTCCCTCAAAAGGTGTTTTAACTGTATATGACCTACAAGCCATGAAGTAACAATTTTACATTTAAAATTAGGAATCCTAGATACTAATTACCCTGGCCATACAGGTAAAAATCAAGAGTGCATGGAGGCTTATGCAATGGTGCAGGCACCTTGTGGTTCTGAAGGGGCAAAAACCCAGTCGGGGAAAAGTCAACCCGATCGAAGGATAAATAGGCTCCAATATTTTTGTATCGTCTAGTGGTCAGAAAGTCATGGGTTCGACTCCACGCCGGTGCAGTGGTAAAAGATTTTTCTTCTAGGGTTGATTTGGTGCTTGTCATTTAACTGTTGTATAGAGAGTGATTTGTCATACATCTGGGGGATAAAACCATCATTTTGTAATAACATTTTCCAATTTTACCTTGTTTTCAATGGGGGCACCTTTCATTCTTTCTCCCTATTGGCTATGCTACTGAGCTTATATTTTCTTGTTGAGTGGATGTCTGTACCATCAAATGCAATAAATTATGAATGTCAAACTTGGTAGGGTGGTAGGCCATGATAAGTTCTGATGCTCTAAAGTTAAGCATCCATATATCTGCATGTTAATGAAACTCTGTGGGACCACCTTAATTACAGACAGCATAATCCTTGTTCATCAAACTCTTTATTAATTTTCTGGCATTGGGGACTTAAAAGTGCAATTGGTTACATTTTTAAGCAAGTTTAAGACAAAATTCAAAGAATAATTAGTTTTTTGTAGTATTTCTCCAGAAAATTACCAGTTACAAATGCAAATCTTATTCTGCAACCTACAAGCGGCATTGATGTATATACATTGCTGTATTTTTTAATAGATCAATTTGGGTGAAATCGGCGAGATCTACAAAATCCGCATCGGTCACGATCATGGTGCATCATGGGAAGGATGGCATCTCAAGGAAGTCAAGATGCAAGATAAGAGCACCAACAAGGAATTCTTATTCAACTTTGACAGATGGATGGCTCGTGACCAGGACGACTTTGACATCGTCCGTGAGCTGCCTGCCGTCACTGAGGGTGATGAGTCTTTACCAGGTAAAGTCGGGTTTGGTTATTTCTCATTGATGGTTCTAGTGAAATACAAATTGCTGCATATTCATCAAGTTCTAAAGACAATATATTTTAGATACTTTCACATTAGATTTGAAGGCTGACTCAGAGATTTCCTGAGGAGGGCGCCCTCAATTTTCAAACAAATCGTGTTTTTTGCATATACATAATGCTTGTCCATATACTAATCACTGTGTGAAATAACTAAGCTCAAATCGAAGTCCTTCATATAGAAAATCACAACTTTGTTATAAAATTCCGGATCCAGAATTTTTGTTATACACGGTATCCTATGGCACTGTTATACTGTGCATAAATGTTTACTGCATGAAAACAAAACATCCGATTCATCTCTAACTTTGGAATTAAGCATTTTTGTTACTATCTTTATTTCTTAATGACTATTTTAATTCTACACAAAAAATATTATAATTTCAAATCTCTGAGTCGCCTTTAAGAATAAAAGATTGGATTTGTTGTTTTGCCTATCTAATATCATGTGGATCATATTGGATGGGCATTCCTTCTCAATTCTTGATTTAGTTTTGGTTGTTTTAGTCACCAAAATAGTTTTTATTTCAATTATTTATTATTAAAAAGGCAAAATAATCCCCCACTGTCAAAAATGACCCACCACTAGCTGCATGCACTGGCGTAATCTTAGACATGTTTGTGTAAAAACTTGTGTGACAACGGCACTATCTATTGTCTCATATTAGATGAGGCAACAACCAATCATATTGTGCGTTGCACACTAACCCTCCCTCTGAAATAAGAATGGGGGCCTTTAGTATCCAAAACTTGGTCCTTTGATTATGTCACTCAAGGTGCACTTTGTGATCCTCACAATTGTTCTTGTTTACGTTAAAGACACTGGCACATTTGGAAAATAGTGCGCCCTCACTGAAGAATTTTCAAAATAGATATTTTTTGCATGGTTGTAGCTTTTATATACATTAACCCTCGTGTGAAATTGATTAAGTCCAATCAACCCTTATTGGTAAACTGAGACATTTTATAATAAAACCACTCCGGAGGGTTTTTATTCAGCAGACGACGGAAGCTGACAGATCATGGCATTAAACACAAGAAAACACATGCCTGAGTTTGTTCTCTCAGCATCCACCCTGTTTTACTTTCTAGTGACCTTTGTGGCTTTAAATATCAATGAGTACCAGTCTGTGATATTCTCTAAAAGACACATTTGTTGATTAAATAGGGCAAACCCAAATAATTAAGCTAGATATTACTGGCTGTCTTTAGCCTCTTATTAAGGCTCCTATATGTTTTGCGGTGCTATTATTTTGTGTGAAAAATATGCTGTATTTCTTCCAAGGTCTAGACTGTCCATTTGAGAGCAAATTGAAGGAATTTCATGGAACATGTGTGCCATTGCCACTTTTAAACTAGATATCTTGAGAAAAGCACATTCCAAATATTATTTGATTCTGATCTTGTAGAGGGACTATTTGATTCACAGTTCTTTTAATCTTCTGTACAAGACATTCCGGATTTTGGCATTCATTTTTTATCTAAAACCTGACAGAAATTACAGTACAGTTGCCTAAAGCCCAGCTCTTTTACATGAAAATGCACCATCAAAATTCAGACACTCTCAGTGATTCACCTGAAAATATATCTTGTCTTGTTTTGAAATCATTCAAAATATTCAAAAAACAAAAAAACACGCGTTTTTAACCTAATTTTAAAAATTGAAAATTTTTGAGAAAAGGAAGAAAACAGCATGTTCAAAGAATGAATCACCATTCAATATGTGTCGTGAGAGTGTCCGTTCGGACAGTAATGACCTAAGTATCCGATTTTGTGTCCTTAGTAGGTTGCTTTTAAACTTATCACTTGCAGGTATGGTTTAGGATACCTATACTTGTTACAAAATGCAAAATCTGATTTTTGATGATTTTTTTTCCATTTTTGATTTAGCAAATCACTGATAGTGGCGCTTTAACTGCATTTTGGAAGTAACTTATTCAACACTAGCCACACTATAAGAACACCTTTAATTGCAATTATTATTTAATTTGACTAATCCAACAAATTTAACACGGGGCAGCATTCTCTTTTCTAATTCCTGAAGTTGAAGTTTTACCATGTGACGTTCCCTGTGGACCACTGGGCAGCCACCACTGATGCCACCTAATGGGTCAATCTCCATGGAACGTGGAGACACAGGCAAGAAATCCTGTATCATTCGCTCACTGAAGGCACCATGTTCCTTAAGGACAGAAAAGATGTCTTCAAGGTGAGGCTGGGTGTCACTAGGGGAACTTCAAGATGGTGGAAGTAGGCCATGATGGAATAGGCTATGGTTAAGTGGTTATTATGAGACTGAAGGGTTAGTTGTTAGTTCGTTAGTTAGTTAGTAGTTAGTTTTAGTTTAAACCAAAGTTTTAAATCCGATTTTGTCCCTGCTAACGGGGGGGGGGGGGGGGGGGGTCACAGAAGGCACCATGTTCCTTAAGGACAGAAAAGATGTCTTCAAGGTGGCGGCTGTGTTACTAGCGGACTCAGATGGTGGAAGTAGGCCATGATGGAATAGGATATGGTAAGTGGTTATTATGAGAACTGCAGGGGGGTAGAGTTAGTTAGTTAGTTAGTAGTTAGTTATTAGTAGTTAGAGTTTAGTTAGTTAGTTAGTTAGTTAGTTTAAACCAAAGTTTTAAATCCGATGTGGTCCCTGCTAAACGGGGGGGGGGGTCACAGAAGCACCATGTTCTTTAAGGACCAGAAAAGAGGTTCTTCAAGGTGGAGGCTGTGTTATAGGGGAACTCAAGATGGTGGAAGTAGGCCATGATGGAATAGGATACGGTAGGTTTAAGTGGTTTTTATGAGAACTGAAGGGTTGGTAGGATGATACAAAACGTGTATGTATGGGAGTTTTATCACTACTGTCTGTTCAATTAACTTAGATGTCCGGTTTTTTAATTAATTCTTTAAAAATATACGCTTCTAAAAAAATCACGAACGAAAAGTTGTTATTCATCATTGGACCCCACAAGATCATTGGGTCCAACTTCAAAACATATTTCCTTCTTTGGATTTTATTAATTACACTGATTTTCATGACAAACGACAACACACTGGGTCCAGGTGCATATTGACTTTTGACTCTGAAACTTTGATGACCGACCCATTCACTAATTAGGGGCGCTTCAAAAGCAAGTTCCTACGAACAATATTATATTTAGTATCCTTACTTTGTTTCAGGTGTTTGAGCGTGCATTAAAGCATGAGCATTTAAATGCCTCGTTTGAAAACCAATCCTTTTATAGAGGCCCTGTCTCTTTTATTCAATTGGTTACGGACTTTTCATGATACAGCTCTCCTGTATGTTGTCCTTCAGTTTACGCCGTGTGACACCTTGCATATCATCTCGATTGTATTGCAACAAAGGTTCGGGTTTGATCCTGTTGAGCAAGTTGGTACATTTATTTCATACCAGTAGCGGCGCAATATGTGATCGTGCTATATCCTCCGACTACAACTTATTACTACCTACAAAAGAAGGAGGCAATGGAACCTTCCACAAAACATAATTTCTATGTACCAAACTTTATTCGCTCATTTTTAAAACGAGGTGTAAAATACCCAGATTCATAAGTTGGAAGGTTTAAAATGTCCCTTCCCTAGTCATGTAAAAAACGTCTTAGGTCCAAGGATACCAACCAACTTTCTTTCGTGATTTATTTCGAACGTGCTCTTTTTGAAATAAATTAATAAAAACCAGACATCTAAGTTAAATTGAACAGACAGTAGTAGCGTGGCACAGTAGTTTAGGTCTTTGCCTCTGTCAGACAGTCCTAGTTCAATCTCAGTAGGACCCATGAAAAATCAATTAGCCGCCTCTCCACATGTTTTGATCTGAAAGCACGACAGAGCTGATATCGCCATGATGAAGACCTCGCTACAGGCCTATTCCCATAGGGTAATTCCCGGGTGTCGGAGAACAATGGACTGTCCTGTAAACCCCAGCGTGCCTCTACGCCATCTGTGGTGCCCCAGTTGTCAGTGTAATCTCCGGTTGATTCAGCTGTTAATGCCAAGGATATTTCCTGACATAATAAATGCCAAGATATGCCTGACATAATAAAAAACTCCAGTGTGAATTAGGCATGTTGATATTTTTCCATTTAAGAGGACAAAAAGGATGGGTCTAGGTTTTTAAAACAGGATTATGCTAGTTTTTCTGTAAAGTACAGTTCCATGGAATGGAATTTTATTCAAAAGTATCTGGAAATGCTTCTCTAAGTTAAGCCTGATTACCAGACTGTGGCTTTTTAAATTAAATTTTTGTTCAAATTCCTTGTTTTCGGGTACAGAAAGAGCAGTAAGACTTTAAAATGGTTTTGTAAACTAAGGTTAGCTGAAGTGTGGTTTGGTTCATTTAAAACTTGAATCTTTTTATAATTGTAAATTGAAAACATAGAAGAAACTTGAAATTGAGGCAATATGATTATTTGTTAAAAATCACCCAAAAACCCTATAAAGGAACATTATTGACACATTGCAGGTGCTGGAGTCTTTGTTCAGAGTGTTGCTGTGAAACAGAGTGAAAATGCTGAATAGGAGTACTACTTTCCATGCAGTAAATGGCTAGATGACCATGGATGATGGGGAAGACCAGACAACTGTCACTGCTTGGTAAGTAGTACTTTTAGGTAGTCATAATCCCTGCTGAATTTTCACTGGGCTGGGAAACTCAGAGATTACAAAATATAAACTTTTATGTATTTAAAGTCAGCCTTTAATGTAGAGGTTCCTTGATAACCACAGCATCTGAAGCAATGGTCGACCATGTTTGGGACCTTATGTTTATACCATCTGAGGGATCACATGGGCTTGCTTTTCATGGATACCAGAGAAATGAGCACTACCATATAAAAGTCTTTAATCTTCAGATTTTCAAGTGGCCATACTCTTTAGATTATTGAAGAAGATAGGTCATACACATTATTTAGCAGAAACTTATAACTTTGCTGAACCAAGTAATACACTCGGATCAAGTATATAAAACATTTTTAATTTTGAACATTTTGAAAAGTGTTGACAATTTTTTTTTTTTTTGGTGGAAGGAAGTTTGTTATGAAATTTTTCAATGGGGTTTACCACCTTTACCTGTTTTGTTCTCCAAGCACTCAAAATAAAGACTGAAATGCAGGGCTCTGTAGAATACTGATGCTTTATGTCAGTGGTTGATATTTTTTTATGATAATTTACATCATAATTTTTTACCTATAGCAGGAATCCGTCCAGTTGCAAAAGAAGATGGTGACAACGAAAAACCAAAATCAGGTAGTGTGAAATTTATTGCACTTGTACAATACATAAACTTGGCTCACAATATCATATCAAAAATGCCCTCGTTGATAAGAGACACTGCACACTTTGAAAAATAGTGCGCCCAAGATTTTTAAAAATCAATATTTTTGCATGGTTGTAAAGCTTTTATATTCATTAGCCCTCACCTGAAATGATTACGACCAAATCAGCATCCTATGGGTAAACAGAACGATCTATAATTAATGTCGCCGGCGACATTAATTCATGCAGACGACGGAAATGGGCTTTAACACAAGAAAACACACGCCTTATGCTTGCTTGCCACGGCATATACTCTGTTTACTGGTCTGTGAACCTTTTGGTTTTATATCATTGAGTACGAGTTGTATGATATTCATGTAATAATACACATTTGTTGATTAAAGTTATGGAACACTTAAACGGTTACCTACAAATTACCTGGATGTCTTGTTTACCTCTTATCAACGTTCCTATCCTTTTTTGAGTATGTTAATTTTTTATGTGTAAAATGTATCTCTATTCTTCCAAGGCCTAATTAGCATTTGGAGAGCAAATTGAAGACTTTCATATTTTGAGAAAATGTGCCAGTGCCGCTTTAAATCAGTCTTAGCGAGTTAACCAATGAATGGGACACATCCAACTGTCAACATAATCTTCTTTGTAACTTGGTGGAAACCTGCAAGAAGAGTTACCTTTTTATCATTTTTGTGTTGTCTGCAAGAATTGCAGAGGCACATAACTATCCAAATATTAATATATCCATCCTGTGTTATTCTTCAAGTGTGTATGTATGCGTGTTTGCATAAGTTTTGGGTTAAACCCTTTTCAAATTGCTTGTGCATGGACACAGAACACTATCAGTGATTTATAACAAATCAGAACAAATAAAAATACCAATCATCAACAAACAGATTTTTGCGATAGTGTAGGTATTCTAACATACCCTAGAAGGAACGATAAGATGAAAAGTAACCTAATAAGGACAAATCTGATATTTTAGTAATACTATCCATTCAGAGCCTTTACTGGAGCACCATAATTAAAATGGAGACTCCTATCTTTGAACATTGTTGCTTTCTTCCTTTTCTGGCAATTTATCGTTGGGAAAAAACAATTCTGAGAATCTACAGAATATCCTTCATTTTTAGTTATTTCTGAAAAATTGTCAAAATTTTGACTTGCGGGTGATCAGCTGATAGTGTCTTAACTCCAATTGCCACCAAAATCAGGTCGTAGGTGCACCCATCATGGTCAGGCCCGTCGCCCATGGGTGGGTTTGGGGTGGACCACCCCCCAGTGATCCTCAAAAGAAGAGAAGAAGAAAAAGAGGAGGAAAACGGAAAAAGAGAGAAAGAGAAGAAGAAAAAAAACGAGAGAGAGAGATCAGAGAGAGAGAGAGGAAAGAAAGAGAAGAGAAAAGGAAAGATAGCAAAGAAGGGGAAGAAAGAAAGAAAACAAAAAAAAAGAACGGCATCAAGCATAAGATTTGAACCCAGACTTAGAATAAATCCAAATATCACAAATATTAAAATTGATTGCCTCAAGCCAATAGTTTTGTTTCAAGAGTTTAAGACCACAAGAACTGCTAATGTGCCAACAGTACATGTGATCAAAATGGGTAGGTAAAATAAAATTAAGAAACCATGAGCATGGCAGTGCATGGGCAAATGGGAGGAGAGCCATGGGCATTCCCCCAAGTTTGGTTAGCAGTGTTAGCTGTTAGGGGAATTTTCGTTCAGGGAGCTGAAGTGGTCAAGAAAAAAAAAATTGGTAGGGATCATCCCTAGCCCCCACACCATAAACTTATAGGGCTACTGGCCCGACGATTGGGTAAGTGCCCATGTCTTTTCATTGAATTAATTACTATTAATTACCTTTCAAAAATACCCTTCATTATATCTAAAAACCGAAGAGCTTCCGGGGGCCTCCGCATCTGGACCCGGCAGGGTCTCTGTTCCTGCACCACATCCGTAAAGGACATTGGCGCTCGCATGTGTAGTTCACTCTCGGTAGTACAAGCTTAGACCTATATACTGCCCGTTTCAGTGAGCAACGTTAGAAGACAAAACTAGTCTTTTCTTTGAATTGATTACATTTACCCTCAAAAAGTGGCCACTTGAAGGGGTTCTGAATAGCTAAATCCAAGAGCTTAGGGGGCTCCACCCCGGACCCATGGCTGCTGCCTTCTGCACCCCACCAGACTCCACCCGTTCAGGGCTTTCCGGTTTGCGTGCTTGTGGTAAAGGCACTTGCGGTTTGTGCAGATTGTTTGACAAAAATGGTCTATCGGCATTACTAGGGAACGCTTTTAATGACCCTTAAGTGGGCCCGAACTGCATGCCGTTAGCGCATGTTTATTGTCACTATGCTTAGACTTGCGGCAATAACTATTTCTTCAGTTCACCCCCCTGACAAAATGTCTAAGCGACGGCCATGATCATGGTAAAATAAAGGTCACATAAGAAGGTCAAAGGTCATTAGAGGGTTAAACATGTGCAGAGAGTGAAGAAAAGTAGATTGCAAAGCCACGACAACACTAGCTGTTAAAGAAAACGCCTTGTTTTTTACTCAAACCGGCCAACCTCCGCATCACTAGAACAGCGCTCTCAACAACTGAGCTAACAAGCCTGTTTTGGTAGAGGAGCGATAGATCAACACTATAAGGCATTAAGGCGATAGGTGTCCACGTTTCCTAGTGGAAGGCATCAGAACTGTATATATATTTTACCAGTATACACAACTTACCATGTTGAAAAATGTCTAATAAATGATAAAAAACTAGTTCAATCCCATTAGGGGATCTTTTTGGCTGGTGTTCAATGGACTTTACAACACAAGCACATGTATGCACACACATAGATGTAAATTCCCAAAATGAGAAGTCTTTGCAAACTAAATCACATACACTGTAGGCCTAAATAGCATGTAAGTGTGTATGTATAGTTTTCAGCCCTAATTCAGTATATAGTGTTATTATGGTCTGGTACAATATATATGGTCTTTGTTTTTACAAGATGACCCCCACTACAGCAAGGTGATGACCAACATATATTACTTATATCAGATACTCTTACTATACTTTGTCTCATCTGGAGATGAAAAGTAGCGGACATGCGATATACCCCAAGTTGCGCTTTCGCTGCAGGCGGCTTGTACATACCATGAGCGGCATTGAAAGTCGGTTAATGTATACGCCCCATGTCACACGTCGTACTTAAAGCTGGGACAGGGAGTATATGTATTCATGGTAAAAGAGCAGTCAACAGTATTATTTAACTATAGATGTGAGATGCTAAACTGGTAGGAGCTTTCAGAAAATTCGAAATTTTGTTACCAATTTTTTTTTTTTGGCATAATGACATTATACCCTTCAAACCAATGGTAAAACCATGTGCTTTATTATTGTTAACGCAATTATAAAGCATATTATGATATCGGTTAACAGAATAAAGCACATGAAAGCCTAATGTGCAAAGGGTATAAATATAATTATGCCATTTCTTGAATATATAGTTACAATACAAATATTCAAAAAGAAAAAAAAAAGATCCCACCCCCCAAAAAAAAATAAGTGAAGATTTGACTCAAAACAAATTAAGGTCCTTACATGATGAAAGTTACATGCATGGTTCTTACATGAAAGGTCCTTGTCGGGAAGCCATTAGTTGAGATTTTATGCTCCTCGAGTGTCTTCTTATAAGTTCTATTGAGTCCTCCCTTGGACATGTTCTGTCGCCGATATGAGTTAGTTTTGTTATGGTGAAATAAACCAAGAATAACCATTAATGCTATGACTGGATTTTAAATCAATGTGTGCCTGAATTAACATTGTGGTGCTGTAAGGGATGGGGGTAAAGCTGAGGGTCATGGGTGTGTAGCTTCAAGCCTTATGATGTACTTCCAGGTCGCAGACAAGCGACTATTTTGCTCCTGAGCAGGTGTAAAAACTTGAATCTTGGGTCAAAATCCAGTGTTGCGCATGCCAACTCTCGATTGTGACTGGAAGTATTATCTATGGCTTTACAACACTGGATGGTAGAAAGGCTGCACGCAATAAGAGAAGGCAGATATACCATAATATATGGCTTGCTGTTGGTCCCAGTAGCAAATATGTGGCCTGTGCCGAGATCAATGTTGGACAACATTTCTTGTAAGAATGTTCATTGTTGGGTTATCAGGAGCATCTCCAGGATGTTATGATTTTGCAAAAAGCTGAACCCCCCTAACTCTGTATCATACCACTAACCATTTAAATATTGTAAAACAGTGATAGTTCTGTGAGATAGTGGTTCCTAGTGACTAGTTCTATACAGATTGGTTCACTTGGGTGGGGGGAGGCAGGTATCACTTAGGGCCCCAAAAATAGCAAAATCCTAGCTTACAACCACTGTGTATATTATTACATAATACTGAGGCTAATGGTCGCTTCATGGCCTCAACAACTGTTTCTTCTTTGGCATATAAGGTAAACACCTTCGCACTATCCCAAGCCTTTCTGGACATTTTCAAGGGCCACAAGTGACACATGTGTGCATTTGTTCAAGATCTACATGTATAATGCAAGTATGTCTCTTAGGACAAATAGTTTTTCGGTAACAACCTTGAGAGTTTTGCTTCGTGGGATGATAAATGTAACTTATGCATGTCATTTACAGTACCCGTGTAGTATTATGTATTGCAGAAAAATTATATTCCATTATCTATTAATAACCTCTACTTATCATCAATCGAACTATGCATTCAATCGTTCATTCCATTTATTGATTATTCATTCACTTACCCCTTTGTAATACCTATGTTATTCTTATTATTCATCGATCCATCCTCCATCCACCATCCACCACCCCTCCTCCCGTTCCGTCCGTCTGTCCATAACTGTCTGTCCACCCACTCACCGAAGCTGTCAAATGTATAGTTGATTCTAACCAACTAAAATCATCTCTGAAATATTCCCTTTCATTCATTCCTATTCATCAAATCATTTTCTTTCATCAAATCATCCCTTTCAGCTTGCATTACTGCATGTAAGAAAACTTATGACTGTCAGCCCAGAAGGTTGTGATCAAACGAACGTGATACCAATAGCTGAATACGGTAAAGTTCAGAGAAAAATATAACTTTGCAATATGCAAGTCTGCTTCCCGGAGACCTGTTGCTGTGTGTGGCCCCTGGAGAGGGGTAAAGGTACTATGGGGTCAAATGTTTTATCACGAAAGGTCAACGTTTGTAATACGAAGATATTTTGTAAAAAAATATCCAAGAAAATTATTGAATGATACCGATTCAAAACAAGCTTTTTATTTTTCTACGGTTGGTTTTTCGTTAATAGGGATGGGTATATGTCTCCATACCCATAGAGGTCCTACAGATTTTTGGGACCCTCCCTTTATAACAACAGATGCCGAAAGTGCAAAAATAAAGCCGTTTCATAGTTAGAATCAGTCTCATTAAAGTTTTTTTAAAATATTTTTACAAGAAATCTGGTATTGCAAAAAGTGACTTTCTTGAATAAACAAATGACCTTAGCCTATTTTTTCCCCAAATATCTTGGAAAGGAGCAACCACATCGGCGACCCAATTGACTTTTTGCTTCTGGTTACTAAGGAATATTTGAGTATATTTCATTAGATTTAGAGCATGTTCACCATTTTGACCCCATAGTAATTTAACCCCCTCTCCCCGGGCCACACAGCAACAGTCTCTGGCAGACATTCATATTTGCCAAAATTATTTTTCTTCTCAGAATTTTTCCTGTGTTCAGATTGGTATCTCATTGATTTAATCAACCTTCTGGGCTGATGCCTCTATTCGTAGATGACTTTGATGATAGCCTGTAATACCTTTCCTTGTAAATTCATATCCATATGCCGTTTATGTTCAAATGCTTACATTCATTTTTTCTAAGGTGGTGTCGATGTTGTTGAGGATTTATTATCTGATAGTCCACGGTCATGATCATCATAATCATGTTGTAATCATGATCATTCTATCCTTTTAAGGAGTTATTTTTTAACATCAGGTTTGCTTTGACTTCAGATATTTTGCTTGAACTTATCCTTTCCCACATACTTTAGTATTTATGTGTTATAAAGCTGTTTGACCCAATGCAAATTGTTCCTTTTATTTTTATTAGAATTTTAGCAGTGCAACACAATTTTGACACTGATCATAAGTGGGCTTGCAATAAGCTATTACCCTCTGTAAAAGCCAGAAAAATCATTGCGAGACCCTTGCCATATAGGCCTACAATAGCAGAACGATGGCCTCCAGCCTCTCAACTCATCCAAAACTAATCAAAATAGATTACAGCAATACAGACACAAACCCATTTGCACGTCATGGGGGGTCGTCATTGGGCGTGTTCCATGACTCAACATACAAAACCTCGTCATCATATGTTATTCATACAAAAAATTCCGCAATAATCCTTACAGTGGAGTTAATACTTCAGCTCCAATTAGTCCAGGACTAGAAATGAGAAGGTATCACCTGCCCGCAAGGAAAGGTATCTCATGTGGTTTTTTCTAGATCAGATTTATGAGCCGATAAGGGGGGGCAGTCACAACCCCCAAAAAAAATCTCCACAAAAAGGGCCAAAAGGCTGACACTTTCCTAAATTTTTTGATAAAAGGTCAAAAAATTTAGAGAGAAATTTTGCAAGAAAGTCCACATTTTGGTGGTGAAATGTTCAAAAAGCTCCAAACAAATAACAATTTAGGGGGTTAGGTCCACTTTTTCCAAAAAACACTAAAAAATTAAAAAAAAAAAGGTCCACTGTTTCAGAGTCCCGCAACCCCCCACCCCCTCCCCCAAAAAATAAGTCTTGGTTACCAAAAATGTCCTAGAGCTGTTAGCTTTAAGAGTAAGGCTGATATGGATCATGAAAGTTGGACAAACATCTTTTTATAAAGTGAAAAGGGAAAAATAAAGGAAAATATTTGTTCAGAGGGGAATTGGCAATCTTTATCACGACCCCGTGTACATGGAGGATGCTGGGCTGCTGCCAAGGCAACATTATTATGTGGAGACAAGGATAGTGCTTGAGCCTAAGCCGTTAGAAGGCGAAGAGTTTGAACAGAACAGTGAGAAAGAAATTTTTTTTTTTGAGGTAGAATCTCTCGAAATATTCTTACAAGATGTGTGAATGAAATTACAAGGGTGAGTTTTAGTCGCCATTTTTTTGTGTATGGGGAGGGGTTAGCGTTCACCCTGGATTCTTTTGGTAAGCTGATCGTGAGGCTAACCTTTTGATTTTAACTTTCGGCATCATTGACCCCGTACGGGGACCCCCATATAAATGTGTTGTCCATAATCGAGAGAATCCACGGAAGAGGGTACCTTTTAATCCCCCTGGCTTGAAGCAGACGGGGATATTGCGAGGGTGCGCATTTCCGTATGTAATATGTATGTGTGTGTGTTCTAGTTTGGTTAGTTTATTTGTTTTTCGCACTCCTTCGAAAAGTTTAAGTCCGATTTTAAAACATTATCATGTTTTGAGAATCCAAGTGTGTTAAAATATGGATGCCAAAACTTATAATGAGTAAATGGACGCTTTACGCCCAATATTATTGCTCTGGTCTATGAGTTTTTTAAAATATGGGCTCGACTGCATCTCGCCCAAAATTTTTTTTTTTTTAAAAACTTATTGCTCGACCAATTAATTTGGGCATTAATCAATCCAATTTTATATCAGACTTGGGTTGAGGTGCAAATAGGTTTGCCATCAATGTCATGAATGTCAAAGGTCATGCACCAGGGTCAAGTCCATCGAGTCATGTTTTCTAGTCCAGTTTGGTTAGGTTTTTGTTAGTTTTCGTTTTTTTTGCATCTCCTTCGAAAAGTTTAAGTTCCGATTTAAACCACTATCATGTTTTGAGGAATCCAAGTGTGTGAAAATATCGATTTTTCCAAACATGATTAATGCTTTAACTTGGATGATTTACGCCCAAGATTAATCGGGTCTTGCTATGAGTTTAAAATATTGCGGCTCGACTGCATCTCGCCCAATATTTTTGCAACTCATAGATCGACCAATGAATTTGGGCTTAAATCAAATCAATTTATCTCAACTTGGGGTGAAGGTGCAATAGTAGGGGTATCCTGTCATATGTGCATGATGTCCAAAGGTCATGCACCAAGGTCAAGGTCCATCTAGGATCATGTTTCTAGTTCCAGTTTGGTTGTAGGTTTGGTTAGTTTTTCGTTTTTTTTGCAGCTCCCGTTCGAAAAAGTTTACTCCGTTTAAACCAGACTTGAGGTGAATGTGCATATGGGTTTCCTTCATATGTGGCTGAGGTCAAAGGTCATGAACCACGGTCAAAGTTTAAACTGAGTCATGTTCCAGTTCGGTTAGGCTTTTTTGTTTTTCTTTCTCCTGGTCTTTTTTGACAATTTGAAGTCCAATTATTCTAACTTGGGTCGAAAGGTGGCAATACTGGTTCCCTTCACATGTGTTGGGTCAAAGTCACATACCAAGGTCCAAAGGCCATCTGCGGTCATTTTCCCATTTGGTTAGGCTTTCAATTTTTCAGACTGCTACATTTCTAGATATTAATTACCATGAAACCAATTTTTTTGAATTTTGATGCCCTGCAAACTGATAACTGTGCCAACTAACCAACTTGTGTATACTGCCATCATGCCAGGGGGATCGCGCCAAGTTTACTTCTGTATTATTTCAAGCATATCGCTGTCCGCGCGTACCGGGATAATGGTAGCTATTTCATGCTATTGGAACAAAGTGGTATACTTTTAAAGCACAAGTCGGCCTTTAGGGGTATGAATTTAAATACATGAGGCTACTATTTTTTGCAGCAAGCATTTGTACCATTTATAATACTAAAGCTGGTTCTTTTTTGTTGGTAGATCAGTGGAAAGGCTACCTTTATGTATGGTTAGTGAAAACGGTATTTTCACCTGCTCCAGGTCCAGTGTTTAGGTGTGAATTTGAAGGCCTGCTTGATGGATACAACACATGAGAGCAATATGAGGGTTTTAGGGGATGTCGTTCGATATGGAAATTACCTTATTGCAAGCAAGATTTGTGTGTCAGTCCTGTCTTCTTGTGTGTCAAACTTTTGGTAGACACTTTTAACTTAAAATGTTGTCGCTCTTTTTAGTGGCCGTGATGGATCAAGTTCATACTTTGTTGCTTATACATTTGAGATCAAGGGGTCATATTTGGGTAACAGATGAGGTGGTGAAAGGTCATTCATGGGTCACCCTATTAGGGTCATCTTGTGCATGTGGTATACACTTTTTGGTTAAATGTTGTCTATCATTTAGTGGGGCAGTGGATAGCCCATAGTTCATACTTGTATGCTCACATTGAGCAAGGAGTCCTTATTGCGGGGTCACAGATGAGGTCCATAGGTCATTCAAGGTCACTTAGGTCCATAGGCACAAAAGTGTTAGACCGGGTCTAAAGTTGGACCTGGTCTAATTGTAATTTTTTCCTTCTCCCCACCAGAAAAGACATTATCCTTAAGCGAATGAGACCTGATATTTTGTATTTTGAAATTTGCAAAATTTTCGGTTTTTTTGTTTTTTTGTTAATTTAAAAGAAAATGTAAATAACTTCAATTTTGGACAACACAGTTTTGACACTAGACCAGGTCTAACTTTAAACCTTGTCTAACTTTTGTGCATACGGACCTTAGGTCATATAGTCTTGTGCATCCGTGGTATACAACTTTGGTTAAAATGTTTTTCTAGCCTCTTAGTGCGTTATGAATCAAGGTCATATTTGGTATGCTTACTACATTGAGGCAAGGGTCTTATGTGGGGTCATATATAGGAGGTCAAAGGTCATTCATATCACCTTAGTAGTGTAGGCTGGTATTTCATAAATACGGCGTCCCATGTTTTTTTTTCCTGTGTAAAACATAAATTCCACTGAATTCTTTGTCTTTTGGGTTAACTTATTGGAAAAAATATCTTGGAATTTTTTCAAAACGTTTTTTAGGGTGTCAAATCCAAGAATGGCCGCCAAAATACCACATTTATTATAATTAGGTATTCTGAACGCACTATGAGGTCCAAATTGACGCCAGACCATATTGTTCAATACCAAAGAGTTCACACAACAGCTACATCATATGGCGTCACATTAAACAAATAAAAACTTACTGTGTACCTGGTATCACCAAGATGGCATCCAAAATGGCCACCAAAAAGCTATGTTATGAATATAAACGCTACATCAACACTACTCACAGCTGAGAATAGGATTCAGATTCATGGGTTTATTTATAATCTTGGTACTAGAAAAAACCCTTATCTGACTTTTTTTTTTTGTTAACACCAAATCCAATATGGCGGCCATATGGGCCGCCGAACCGCTATTAACCACTAAAAACTGGAATTTAAGACAAACTACCTGAATTATTAAACTTATAGGG
>JAMKCH010017878.1:0-24406 GCA_023653785.1 Ophioderma brevispina
AAAAAGCAGAAAACCTCCCCAAACTGACTGCCGTCACTAAAATTAAAAAAATAATTCCTACAACACACGGCCCACCACCTCTAGAACATTTTGCCGAATTTCCGGCGGAAACGGACATAAAACGGCCCGACTAGTTTCGCTAACAAGACCCGACATATTAAAACGCCGCTCTCGATGACAATAATCCATCAATTCAATGAATTGATGGATTAAAAACATCAAAATCTTTACAAAACATAGGCCTACACCACAATAAATTTCAGTCACAACATTTTAAAAAGTTAACAATATTTAAACAAATCAGCCTCCTTCAGGAAATTTATCACCTGAAGAGGCCTAATATCTTGAAATGTTTTCAAATCTGGAACGCTATAATATTTTCTACGAATAACTGCATAATCAACGCACTCAAGTAATACATGTTTCACAGAAAGAGCACAATCACAAGGAATACACCGAGGGACTGGCTCACCTCTAAGCAAATAACTATGGGTCATATAAGTATGACCAATTTTACATCGCGCTAATACAATCTCGTCCCTTCGTCCAATCAAACCTGAACTGGCAGCAGCTCCAACAGTTGGTTGAAAAGCTGGAATTTTATTATTAGGGAATGAATCCCACAGCATTTGCCACCTATTTCTGATGTAGCCATTAACTGAAGCCTTAAAATCTGTAAGGGAATCTCAATATTTGTTATATTCATATTAACACTTAAGTGACCAAGGGGTTTTCACTCCCGTTGGTGCCCAAGGGGGGGGGGGGTCCATGGGACCCCCCTAAGGAAACCACTTTCCCGAGGGAATTTTTTTCACGAAATTTATACCACATGTGAAGGATCATAAGACAACCCCAAATCAGCAATAAAAAGTTAGATTTGTTATTTTGGGTGCAAATTAGGGGCAAAACATTGTTTTCAAAACGCGCGAAAATTGGGCAAAAAGACGGAAAATTCAAATGAGCCTTGTGCTTACATCAAACATTTTGAAAACTTAGTTTATGTTGATATCTATTCTAGAAGACCCAAATACTTATATTTAACACAAAACCAGCAGTTTTAGGGAATCCTGTATTTTTTAAGGGTGTTGCAAAATGCACGTCATTTTCCCATAGAGTTTGTACAGTAACGGTTTGGCAACGTACATGATGAAATTGTTTGTTTTCAGCACATGAAGGGTTAATTATTTTTAATGTTACTAATAATTATTTACTTACATGTATGTGTGAACTTATATCAGCAAAAAAAAATTGCTTTGGTTCTCGGTTTCTTATTCTTATTTTTAAAAATATTCTCAAATGACTTCCGTTAGTGCCCAAGGGGGGGGGGTTCCATGGGACCCTCACTAATTAACTCAACGGCTTGGCCGATTTTAATTTTTTTGGTATGAAAAGAAGCTCATTTAAAAGTCAGACATTACAAAAAATTTTGGCGCGAAAAACCCATGCGTAAAGCGGCCAGCGCTAAAACAAATTTGGAGGGTCCCTAGGAACCCCCCCCTTGGTCACTTAAGTGTTAAGGTAATAGTCCCCATAGAAAACCATGCTTTGAATTTCTGTAAATCATCATCTTATTATTACATAAAGGCATAATCGGATATTCGCTTCAAGTGTGATCTAATACACTGGTAAGCATTACAAATATGAAAGAAACCCGGGTTCGAAAAAATTCTTTCTGAAAATGTCCTCATATCTCTTTGATTGCTCCAGTGGATTCTGTGACCCCAAAAACCCGGATATAGACACCAAATCACAGTTCTATGTACATAATAGGACGCGATATGGTTGAAAAGTTCTGAATGGCAGCCATTTTGAAAAACAGCTGCCATTTTTTTTCATGTAGCATATTTCAGGGTTGTCCACCTAGAATTTGTTAAGAGAGGTCCCTTGCAGCTTGCTCCTCTACTCGGGATCAATTGGTGATATGTCAACCAAATAAGTTTTCGGATTTCTTTCCTTCATTCACTAATAGGAAATCCATTTCTAAATGAGACTATGAATATCCTGCATGATTGGCAAGTGTTATTTCAGATTAACTACCATGATTGCCATAAAAGGTACAAGCTATCCACCCCTTATGTATACCAAGTTGAAAATGGACGGCCTTATCAAAAACTTCACATTAAAATTATGACACAAGAATAACTCTTAAGAAGTACATATACTTTTTTTTATTTCACCATAGAGTACACAAATCATTTACAATGCAACATACATGACAATGACATCAAGTGCACTATTATATCAATAAAAGCCTAGTGCCCAAATCGCCCCTTTGCAGTAATGGTATATTTATAGTACGAACTTAATTGACGGACACATTTCACTATAATTTTTTTTAAATATTGAATCTTGTCTTTGGTGCAGAGACAATTCAAACACAGTGACAATTGAAGATTTTGATATGAAGTGTAAGCTGCTTTTGGGACAATCTTAATTCTGAGATATTCACCACATATAAGCATCATCTGGATCTTCTCAAAACTCATTTGAACTATTTCTGTAAAGTTCATTTGATCATAAGGACTTTTGTTGGGGAGAAATCAATATGCATTTAGTATTGACTTTATTAATGTTAAGTCAAAGTTCACAGTAAACTATTAATATAACACACTGGATGGTTTTGAATGATACTATTTTTTTTAAAAGAACAACCCCCTCCCCCACAAATAAAATACAATATATATATTAAGCTGACTGGATTCAAGAGGAATACAATGACCCAGTAATACCAATTAATTTGGTTTAGGCTAAGGTCTACACCTACCAACATAGGCTAGTTTTCTGACTAGCTGCATATCCAAATCTAGGATTTTGCCACTTTGGTTGAGTACTGATATGCCTCCATGAAACCCTATGTATACTACTTTTCAATGCAAAGTGGACCCATGTATATACCCAAGAGCCAAAATGTTACATTTTAAGCAAAGTTGCATGTAATTTAATCAACATGGACAAATTTTTCTTTGACACACTCTAAAAATTAAAGGATTCTTTTGTATTTGAGCAAAACTTTGATTTTTGCCAAGAAAAAGCAAATATTTTCTGTACAAAAAGAAACCCACACCTGTTATCGAATAACTTTGATATCAAGAATGTTTTTATACCCGTCTGTGCTATATGCAGAATAGTTCATACAAAAGACAACTTACATATTACTATCGATATATCACCTTGTAATTTTGCTGTCTGTACAGCAGTGTGCTCTGAAAGGATTTATTAACTGACAAACCATCTTAAAAAAATATCCAATTATAATATTCTATGATTGTTTTGAGTTTTGTTTCCCAGCAAACAAACAAATATCAATTAACATCATAAAACTTGTAAATGTTGGTTCTCAAACAGGTTTGGAATGAGAAACTTTGTTTTATAAGTGTTAACATTTGGTTTAAATCATTTATAATTCATCAGAGTACCAACATAAAATGTTTCAGGACCTTTTGTTAAACTTCTATGAAATGTTTTATTGTCTGATTTTTTATTCCTGTCAGTAAACGCATATTGTCGATGGTACGAATTAATTTGGAGGGGATGTGATGAGATCAAAAACTAAAAAGCTGTATTAACAGCTGAAATGCTCAACTTTGTTCAACAGAATACGATGCTTTAACCCATTTTACAAGAACTTTTTTGTATCGAATATTTAAAGGCCTCATACCAGACTCAATTGAATAGATTGTTGTAAAGTCTGAGACACGCTATCGATTCCTTTGTTTGGTGTCAATCAAAGAACGGATAAAGTGTCATGAACATCGAGGCTGGGTGAAGAGGAGGATTAGGCCACGTAAATATTGTAGTTTTGTTTGAGTGACCAAAACTCTAAAATACTTAAATGATTGGACCAAGCGGTCAAATATTATTTACGGAACAAGACGAATAAATGTAAACGTATCAGATTTTCTAATATTCCTTAGTGACGTAAAAGAACTTTGGTGAGTAATAATTACTTATTCGTTTCAGTGTCATGTTGACATGATTCAGGGGGTGTTCAAGTTTGGTGTTGGGAATTTACTCAGTGCATTTGCCTTGTAATATGTTCTTCGTAGAAAAGGGACATTTTTTAATTATGGCCTTAATCTTACTCGGTATTCGTGACATCGAATTTCTATTGTACTGATTGGGTAAAACATACAACCTCAGAACGAATGGAATCGTCCACACGCCCCAAAAACTTTTAATGAACTGACAGAATAAAAATCCTACTATAATTGCATTTGTTTTGTTCGCTGGGTTCACACTGAGCACAGATCATTTCATATAATTTTGTCCCATTTTGTATTAATTATTCCAATACCCTGCCTATTAATCTATATTTAATTTGTCATCTGCCATTTGAAACTGCTCTTTCTTAGTTCGTTCGAATAGAAATGTGCAACCATCTTTTGGGGAAACAATAGAACAAGATGTTCTAAAAGTTACAAATACAATTCGATTTCTTAAATTAAATACACTCTTTGAAATGCCTGTTTCTTTACCTAAATTACGCAATTTAGTTTCCCCAAACTTTGACTAATATAGTCTATAAGTCTGAAGAAAAACCTGTCAGCTAGACACTGTAATTTGTAATCCACTTTCCATGGAAATGATTATTGTTGGTAAACCTTGTACAATTCAATTCAATAGTTTTAAAACCATAGTTAATAGTTTTTACCAATATATTCACAAAGCTTGGTGAGTTAAGGGACCTGACTAATTTGCCAAAGAGACAACAAAAGTCTATTTACCAAGACCCGCCCACCAACCCTTCAATAAAAATAACAGTACTTTTTCAAAGTCAATGCAGCAAATTTCAAAATCTCCATCACCCCCAGTGAAAATATCTTGTACTAGTTTTGAGCTGATACTGGAACACCATGTACCGTTTTAAAGGTAATAATATACTGTATCATGGGGAAGGGGCATTTTTAATTTCTCAGTATCTAATCCATCCATGTATTCATTGAACATGCTCTACGGTCAACTTTGGGCAAATATCTGTTTCATTCACTGGGGGAGATAGTACAGAACTTCCCCAGTGAATTAAACAGATTTTCATTGTTTTTACTCAACTGCAGGTAAAAATTTTGGGTTCTCAATAGTGCTATTCAATATTTTGTGCGAGTCCAATATGTGCACTTTAGCTTTCATATCTGTTATCTGTTCAGTAATAACTACCACTGCACTTAATGATTTAATCAATGTACAAGTATGCATCTGGGCCAGACATATGCAATTTCAGTTTTCTTAATTCCCATTTTCAAGACAGATTTACTTTTAAAAGACATTATCAGTGATTTGCTAAATCAGAAACTCAAAAAATTGTCCAAAATCAGATTTGTGCATGTCTGTTTCAGTTGCAAAAATAACTTACGATAATTCTACAGACTTATCCTTCACTTATAAACTATTTCTGCAAATTTCAATATTTTGTTACGCTTTAAAACAGGGTGAAATCACGGTGATAATGTCTTTAACTGGTAAAGTGAGCAGTGGGCTCGAATCATAATTCTGCCTTCCAATTTCAAACAACTCTGTCCTGAACTTCCAATATTAGTGAAAGCCGGGCACACTGACGGTGTAATATCCTGTTAACTAATAACCATTGTTAGGGTGACAGTAATTAGGAAACCCTCTTGCTCACTATTTGCAAAAATATCATTAAGTATGTAAAAACAATGACTTACATATTAAGAGGCCACATATAGAAAATAATATCTCCTTAATATTGACATTATTATACCCCTTTCCAACTACATGTTCACAAAAGCAACTCAATTTATACAGAACATTCCAGTATATCATCTATCATATTGGTCCTTAATTTTTACTTCCTACAACACACAAGACAATGAAAGAGGAATTTCTTGGAAACTGGGGCACACGTTATGGGGAAATTTCAAAAATATCGAGCTTAACATTCCTTGAATTTGGGCTTTTATGCAAATCACACTTGAGGACTAAGCAAAGGTAGAATTACATGCAATTATACAAGACAACTAAATTCATTATTTTACACATTTCATCATCAAATTTATGGCTTCAACTTACATGATCAATTATATGGCCGAGATTATACAACTCAAACATAACCAATTAGGTTGAATTACAACAAAAAATACACTTCTAGTAGGTGAAAAATAACACAAATACCGTATTGGCTCTATTAAATACTCCCTCTCTAATTAAGGCCCCTCATTTTTTCCAACCAAATGTTCCTAAAAATACCAAACATCTTGAAATATTAATAATCGTGATTGGGACACTGGTGGCATATTTGTCAACTTGAAACCTATCAAATTGCGCACAACTTACCGGATACGTTGTCAAATTAAAGCAAAGATACCTTTCATTACTAAATGCAGATTTTCCAAGAAGTACATCTAGTCTTGTTAAAATACCCCAAACATAACATTCTTGAGGGCCAGTGTGTTTTTTGTACAGCCATTTTTGCAGCCATTGTTGGTGTTGTTGTGCTGGTGCAAACATGGATCCTTTTCGTGCTTGAAGCACCATGGCGTTTGGGATGCACTCAGATTGGTGCTGGCCATGGTTTGGAGTGGAAATTCAGCTGAACAAATGACCTATAATCAATGCCTTTTTTCAAAAAAATTCATGAACCCAGGGTGTTTATTACAGTCACTATAGTAAAAGGCAACATCTAACCAAAATTCAATATTTAGGTGTGTAAAAGGGATGGTAAATTTTGAATGGCAAATAGGTACGTCAGTTTGAAATATATGCCTGCATATACATCCTTCAAATAACACAAAGATAGAGTTACAAGTATAGTCAAAATAAAGGGCAGATTGTTAGTAAAATATTCAATTTTAATATATTTTCTCAGCATCTAATCATTTAGGCATTTTTTTTTTTGCACAGAGTTGTGCTTCAAAATAATTCTGCTTCTGTGTGTATGACATGAAGGCCCAGCCTAGTATAAACCCCTCTGCATAAAACTTTGGTTAAGTCTTAAATAGGAATTCTAATAAAATAGCCTATTGGGTAACTACATTTGAAATTCTTACTCCCTCTGGAAGATTTAACAAGTTTTCCACATGGGTTGTATGTATTTCGAATGGAAGAGCCCATTCAGAGTCTGAGCAGCAATCACCAGTGCAACAACTAACAACTCCAATATGGTTGTATGTGGGTGAACTTTCAAAGTATAGCAGCATCCTCTAGCATGTTGTATTTTGGTATAAACCAATCCTTACCCATTAATATTGAAACTTCACTGTAATCAGAAACTGAAATGGTCTGTGAACTAAGGGGGAATGGAAAGCCATTCTCAATTGATACTTCACTGTAATCAGACACTGAAATGTGTCCGTGAACTAAGGAGAAAAGCCACTCTTAATTGATGCCTCACAGTAATCAGACATTGAAATGTGTCTGTGACCTTAAGGGAAAGCCATTCTCAATTGATGACTTCACTCTAATCAGACACTGAAATGTGTCTGTGAACTAAGGAGGAAAGCCACTCTCAATTGATGACTTCACTGTAATCAGACACTGAAATATGTCCATGAACTAAGGGGAAAACCACCCTCAATTGATGACTTTACTGTAATCAGACACTGAAATGTGTCCATGAACTAAAGAAAGCCACTCTCAAAGGCACTATCAGTGACTTTCATGACCAGTGTACAATAAAATTCATTAAGTTGTTTCCATTTTTGGAACAAGCTTGCATTGTAATAATGAACCGTGTAAATGGTAAAAGTTAATATGATATCATAGAGCCAAAATGTGCCATTTACGACAATGATGATCACCTCTGTGTACATACCGAGTTTTAGCAAGGTAGCTGAATTCGGAAACATTGCATGCGTTATACACAATCATGATGAGACATGCTGTTATAATCAGTTACATTATCTGAGTTACTTGTGATGTTCTGTGAAAGACAAGGCCTACAAATGACTTCATTTGATGTCATTGATGAATTTAGGAAGCAAAAGAGTTTGCCAAAAATGGGCAGAAAATCATTGACAGTGGCTTTAAGGGAGCGGTCATTATTTATGCCAGGGGAGGAATGGAGGATTTCAAGAATTTTTCGGGTTCCCCCCTCAAATCCTCCATTCCCCCTGGCGTAAATAATGACCCCTCCCTAAGTCATTAGGCTGTAGTTGAACATACACAACTCTAAACTAACTCCACAGATGATGTTAATGATCAGGATCATTATCATCACAATATAAACATTTACTGTGTTGGTTATACATTTAACATCACATTATAATATATTTATACATAGTGATGTTCAAACAACGAAGGAAAAAATACAATTAAAAAGAAAAACGAGTAAAACTGAAAGAACTGTGTACAGTGAAATGGGAACAGTCATTCTAATAGTTGGGCTTTGCAATGGTAGTTGAGATTAACACACATTTCTTGCGTTTTTTTTTCAAATGCGTCTCACTAGCCAATGTTTGCATGTTTCAATATTTACGTATATTTTATAGTAGTATATGTGGTTTTTGCTGGGTAAAAAATTATCTACATTGATTCCTAGCAAACATACGCACACATGACTCGCCCATCACATATAGAGACACATAGAGGACACATGCTAGCGACACTGGTAGTCAGTGAGCGATCATAATAGGCCCCCATTTCTTACATGACGAAAGTAAGTTTCATCACAATATACAACACTATTTGAATAAAAGCAGTGGCGTACCAACTGGGGAGGGGGCAAGATGCTCCCTCTGGCTTGAAAAAGGGGGACGATATAGACCAAATATGCATTTTCTTCTCTCTTCTTCAGAGAATTTTGACCAATTTCAGCCTAAATTTTGGGCAAAATTAAATTAGGCAATTTTCACATGTTACAGGGAGCGCATTTCATCAAGTTCAGACTTGCGAATTTTGCCCACTCTGGCGGGGCGACTTGGAAATTTTGCCTCCTCCGAATAGACTGCATCGGTACGCCACTGAATAAAAGCAGAGTTTGTAAATCATTTCCCCAAATTTCTTGCCCTAAATTGTCCCGTCATGTTGCGGCGTATAATATTCAAAACTAATTATTATTTTAATTTTCTTTGGTAATTAATCACCTGCTTTACCTTTAGAAAACCAAGATGCATCACAAGTACACACATGAACAGAAAACAACTGACCAAGTTGATAGCCAATGATTGTAATAGCAACTTCAGCAATTCCCTATAAAGTCTTACTGTGAAAACTATTGGTGGTAAAAATATGTAAATAGCTGCTCGGCATGATATACAATTATTTACAATTAAATTCTTATTTTGTTCTACATTTTCTTTTTCTAGCAAGTGTCTAAGTTACCAGTATGATAATTGCAAGCTTCTTCGCTTCATGTATTTCAAAATTCCTTTTTTTTTCTAATTCAGAGGTAAAATGGTTTTTCAAATATTTTCAATAAATGTGCTTAAAAAGTCGATACCTGAAGCAATAAAAATATGGCTAGGTGGTTATGATTGTTGAAAACGGACAAATATAAGAAGTCAACTATAGTTGTCAATAAACAAACAGTGATAATAAAATCATGTTCTTTATTGAATTTCTTGAGATTACCTACCATCTTGTCCTTGACTTCAACAAGGGAAAGAAATTCCCCACGTTAATACTGTAACAGAATTTTTGCAGCGCTTGACTGGTAAAATAAATAACTCGTAATTGCCAGGACTAGGTCAAGTTTAAAAAAATAGAATGGGTGTTAGTAAAAACAATATTCACGGCTAAAAATGTCTTTAACCAACACACTTGCCGCATCCTAAAACTTTTAGTAAAAGTGTATTTTAGCTTTGAAGTTAATCAAATGAAATCTGATTTTATTGTTGGGAGCACACATTCCTTTATATCATCTACATAGTTCTCTTACAATTCCTATTTAAACAAAATTAGTTACTTATTCTATCCATTTCACGAAACAAAAACATTAAAAAATATCATTTTTGATTAACTTTGGCCGTGTTTGGTCACTGATTTCGTTTCTGTCCAAAATCTAATTTTGATCCGAGGGCTTCAGGTGAACTACATTTACAGCATTCAACAATATGATGTGTAAGGTTTTGATGAACAAGATAGCAGGGACATACCCAGACTTTTGAGTCCAGAGGCAAATTCAAGCTCTTTTAGCTCTACAACCTCGCTTCAAAATGAAGGTACGCCCATCCGCAAAGAGATTGGGCCACTCATGTCAATACTCCTTGAAGTTTCAAGAGGTTTTATGGCACACACACTTTGGGTATCTTCTTGTATATCTTTTAATGCTTTGCCCATGGCAGGCAGGGTTAAGTGATTATTTTTTTAAGTATGTGAAAAATATAGGATATTTCAAAAACTAATGAACCAAAACCACACATATTTGGCCCCATTTGAATGCATTTTTCCTAGCGATTTCATGTACAGTCAGGTAAGGTTCAAAATTTGTTAATTTTGGCAAATTTTGTGAAAAAATGATTGTGACTCTCCTTGACTACCACATGCAGATGGACGGCTGAGCTAGTCCATTTCAACAAAATATGGTCAGATTTTGGGGAGATTCCTCACAGCTCACAAGAAAGCGAGGTACTAACATAAACATCTAGTGATTTGGCATGAGATGACAACAAACAAATAATATTTTAAAAATTCCAACTGAATGACCTAATTCTCAATTGAGAGGCCTGATGATCAAAGATGATGATCAAAGACGATGATCTAATATGGAAATAAACAATTCCTTCAGCTGAAAAACAAATGTGATTCATGTTAAACATTGTATCACATATACCTCTTACTTACACCCTGCCTTCCCTGCTGCATATAAGCTGCGAGAAAATAGGAACTTAACAATTTCAAAAATACAGCATTCACGGAACGCATGTTTCGCCTGCCATAGCGGTTTGTGAATGGGCACAATAGGGGACACTACCCAAGGCCCATTGTATCCAAGTGTCATGAAATTTGATACACCAAGCAATTTTATAATTCTGACCATTTTTGGACCATGACCTCTAATGACCTCTAGATGACCTTTGACCCCACTCCTTAATCATACATCTCTAACAAGATTGTCAATCTCTTACATACCTTTTTATGGGGGAGGTCAAAGTAAGCCGACTGCTGGAAGTGATATGAAAAACAAATTATGATAGACTCTTGCAAATGCTGAGTAATATCCAATTATGATACCATTATATATGTAAGCCTGTGTTATTGCCCATTTTTTCACTAATTTCCATCTGCCGTTTGTGCGAACAACCACTAAAACTGGTTTCTACATGTATTTCAACCTCTATGACAAAATTAGCAAATACCAACAATGATTAAGTTTATTAATTACCTAATTATTCACAACAATATGTGATGAATATATTTTGTCAATAAGTACAAAATATTCTCATCTAATAATCTGTGTCATATATATATAGATTCATCTAGAAATGTTTTACATTTAATCCCCTGGGCACTGCCACCTATACTATAGATGAGGTGACATGTGACGTCAACGCCGCGCAACAAACAAAGCACTGCCCGGCAGTATGCGTGAGCACCTGCAGGGCTTGTGCTTTTAAAATTTGCGCTCAATCAGACGTGATAAGGCTATTGAATGCTGTAACTGTGTGGGCATGTTCTTCGCACCTCTAACATGTCAGTAGACCAGGTGCTAAAGGTCATTACATAGTGTCATGCCGCTTGCCGCTCAGCGGCAAACCGCTTGGTATACGCCGCTTGCAGGTTTGAGCAGCACCGCTCCAAAGTTGAATTCAAGTAAACTCAATGCGATTTGCCGCTTTGGGAAAAGCGGCAGCCCGAGCGGCAGGGAGATCGATTTATTGGCTTGACGCTTTGCCGCTTGGGTCACCGCTAGCGATTCTGACATGATTGCGTAGTGACGTAAATTGCATCATCAAGCGGCAAAGCGGTAGAGCGGCATGACACTATGTAATGACCTTAACTTGTGTTTGTAAACATTGATGTCAACTCATCTATAGTCTGTCTGATTGGCTCATTACAGGGCATAACACCAGATAGCCCTTTGAGTAACCAATCAAAAGAGTGCTTCTAAAAAAAAAAAAAAAAAAAAATGTGTGGGCATGTTCTTCGCACCTCTAACATGTCAGTAGACCAGGTGCTAAAGGTCATTACATAGTGTCATGCCGCTTGCCGCTCAGCGGCAAACCGCTTGGTATACGCCGCTTGCAGGTTTGAGCTATTATAGTCAAGCAGTGTTATCGCTTGAACTACGTCATCGAGCAGCACCGCTCCAAAGTTGAATTCAAGTAAACTCAATGCGATTTGCCGCTTTGGGAAAAGCGGCAGCCCGAGCGGCAGGGAGATCGATTTATTGGCTTGACGCTTTGCCGCTTGGGTCACCGCTAGCGATTCTGACATGATGCGTAGTGACGTAAATTGCATCATCAAGCGGGCAAAGCGGTTTTAGAGCGGCATGACACTATGTAATGACCTTAACTTGTGTTTGTAAACATTGATGTCAACTCATCTATAGTCTGTCGGATTGGCTCATTACAGGGCATAACACCAGATAGCCCTTTGAGTAACCAATCAAAAGAGTGCTTCTATATCTCTATGTAAACCATACCACCGTGCACGGTGGACCATTCTTACCACATCTGTGATTTGCTGGTTCCATAACATTACCTTCCAAGCAACCAATCAAAATAGTGCTTACATGCTGATAGATAGGCGGGTAGTGCCCGGGGGTGTTAATTAACACACTCTGTTTTTTAATGATGTCAATATAAGTGGCCCCAGCAATGGTTCCCTTCAAAGTATATTTGGTGCAACATAATCCATTCAGTGTGTGCGTGTGTGTATGTGTGTGTGCATTTCTGTGCATGTGGACAACTTTTAAGAACAATGCTGGTAGTGTCCATACACTTATTTATATAATATACACATAATTTATCTCTTTGTTTATAAACATGCATGATATTGATCCTATCACACATTATTACCATCAAGCAAATTCACATTTTTATTAAAACAATATATAAGATAACTTTGTATGATGTTTACACCAAATGGCTCCTAGAGTTGTTAAAAGGTTGAGGTAAACTATTGCAGCACGATTTGTGCATATTACGACTATGAGCTCTACAGAGCACAATATGTGCATGTTAGGACTATGTAAGCCTGTTGGATTTTAAAGTTCACAAGACAGTTGCCGGGCGAGTGCAAGATGGTTTTACCTGCTATAGCAAACAATTGATATATTGTCAGATTATGCAGATACAGTTATCAATGTGGCTTTCTAAGGAGTTGGTGGCTTTGAGATGGTCCATCCAGTCAACAGGTGACGAGATGGTGGTACCAATCCCACGATGCACTGCAAAGTACCCACACCTCACTGTACTCACACATATTGGTACTTAGGGATAAAAAAGTGTTTCAGATAGGATTATGGGCTTGTGTATACTGGATTGATTTTGTTGAAAATTTAACAAAATCAAATGACAGAATTTAGATTTTTTTTAGAAACTACCTCCTGAAATTTGGATACCATAGGGTCCTCCCTCTTGGCTAGAAATAATGATTACTTCCAAAATTAGGGAAATATTTAAAATAACAAGAAAAACATAAGAAATTAATCTAGACACTTGAAAGATGTGTTTTGAGAATAGGCTCAGTATGGGTTCACACCACTCACACACAAAATCTATTTTAATGAAGACAGTGTTTTTGGTCCTTCAACAGGATAGAATCACTGACCAATGCTACACAGCTGTTTGAAAGTCTCATTTATTATGACAAACCAGAATAAAACCAAAAATATCAATGGCGACACACTTTTGGAAAACTAATTTGGACTATTCATATCATTGACTTCATCCTGTGTAAATTTACAAAATTTCATTGCGGGCAAATATGGTTTTGCTTGAAAATCTAGTTTAACACGTCTCTCTATGCAAAATGGACATATAGAGGGCGCTATAACATACAAATCATGATATTTATAGGCCTATATGGCCAGATTCCCGCAATGGATTTTTCTGATTTTTACAGAGGTAATAGCTTTCAAAATTGTGTCGCCACTTCGTGAAATTGCTCTAAAAATAAAAGAGACTGTTTGCATGGGATCGCCTGTGGCTAGGTGTCTCCTGTGTTGAAGGAAAATGCTTGATGGAAATCAGGGAGTTTGTGCATGCGCAGTGTGGTATGGTCACATGACCTCATCAAGGTGCACTTTAAACCACAGTGCACTATGGGATTGATATAACAGGGGACAGAGTCTCCTGAGAAAACCATCTCAAGAGCCAACAACTAAACACATGGCATAATTAATTACCTTTGTTTCAAACATTCAAATAGAAGGCTTTTGATCTTCTAAGGTCAATCATCAACTTGTGGACTCTGACTCTAGTCGGGGTGGCGCCAGAGTAAAATCTTAGGGAGGGCAAAAAATTACATGATTAACTCATATAGGTAAAAAAAATCTATTTTAACACAATTTTTGGTGTTTTAAATTACAATAGCATTATTGACACCTGCCATGATCATAACATCTCCTTTGAGTCAAAAGAGATAGTAACAAGACAAATGTAAAAATCTGTCAGGCTGCATGCCATAGCGAATTTTGAAACTCTTAGGGGGCAGCCCCCTGCCACCCCTGGGACTCCAGCAAAAACATTTTAGTGTTCCTCATAGGAATAGATAGTCTAGTCTCTTGTACACTCTTACTTTTGGTGTGCTTTATTCCATAAAGCATGATTTGGTGTTGCCCAAGACTAGTAGGTGTTTGCAGAATGTCTACACCTACCCAAAATTTGAACAACAGCATAAAATTGGCCAAAAAGGTCCCAAATTAGACTAAAATTAAATACAAATGTACTAATCTGGGCAACAAAAGAGCCTGAATTCAGCAAAATACTCGCACCTAGCTCAATCCCAGCAATTGATAAGCTAAAGTATCTCAGTTGCAGTAATAGTGGGATATAATAAAAGGGGACCATTTTGCAACGTTCAGTGTTGTATCAAGATTAATTCAAAAAGAGTGCTGCTTTTTACACTTTCCTGAGGCGATTGACAAGCTCTCAATTGACAAGTTCTGCCCAAAACTTTGCCTGAACCACCCTCTGTGGCTGGAATCCACTCTAGATGTCTTTGACATGGAGGTGCAAATGCTAGGTAATTCATTAACAAAAGGTCGCAACTGCTGTTCTGACAATTTTTGCACTACTAACCCGGCAAAATATTCTGCAAGTGGTGTATCCATTTTCTTAATAAGCTTGACCTGCAAGCTTTATAAAAAAAACATGTATGAGGGACTAGTCAAGTTCAACACAGAATGTTATGCATTACATCCTGTCACACAAAATTACTTGTCTTTTTCTAATTACCCATAATTTGATCCTCAACACAATGTTAATTATTGATCACAATATTTCATTTCTTACAAACATTTGATACTGTTCTTTCTTCAACCTTTAGGACAACATGGTGTGATTTTTGGGTGTTTAACACTCCCCAACTCATAACCCCTCTTTGTTTCAACATTCTAGTCCCATCATACATTCTTTTGGTTTCACTTCAGTAGTTATTCTGTTATTTCAGGTTTATAAAAATAAAATCCTACATTTCGTATGCAATGCTCGCAAGGGTTAAGTCCCTTAAATACAAACTTCCTTGTTCTTAAATTAAATTTCTCTCATAAAAGTACAGTTACTTGAAAATGTTATTCAACAGACTTGAAAGATCTCGCATCTGTTTACTCCGTAACTGCGTAACCATAGTAACCATATCCAAAATGCAGGGTTACAGTTCACACAGCATTATTTCTTGTATTATCTTAATGTAAACAATCTACAGTTTTGTAAAGGGTTGCAACAACATCATACACTTGAGCAGCGGACATCACTGGCGCAACATCACATAGTTACCATGGCAACAACTAAGTCAGCCAATAATAGAGTTAAGTGCTTCTTTTCAAGCCTGCGTGTCTTCTGGATCATAACCCTTGAGTCGCATCCTGGCAAAATCTTCAAAAACTAAATCGTCATCTTCGTGTTCCAGTTCTTTTTGTTGACTAGGCCTGCAAAAAAAACAACAAAAAGTGGAGTTCAAACAGTGAACAGGTCAAAGGGCTAAGGTTGAACTCATGTATGTTTGGCATGATGCATAGGAAAATTTTAACCCAAATTCCATTATTCTTCAAAATCTTGGATAAACAAGCTGTTTGCACAATTAAACAAGAAAATTTGTCACAATTGAAACAGTTTTCACAAAATTTCAAAATATTTTATTCAAAGGAACTTGTCACAACTTTGGCCAAAACAAATTTGGTAATTTCAATAAACAGGTCATAAATTTCATAAAACAAATGTAAAACACATACTTCTTACACAAACAGTCAAAAACCTATATAATTGAGTGGAAAACTACCTTTATTGTATGTTTATCATGAAACATGAGAAGCAAGAAACAGGCAATATGCATATAGAATCTCAAATTTGCATCTGATTTTGCTTCAAAACTACAACAATTATGTCAAAAGCAGATGCCACTTGGACCTGTGATGATCAAGCTCATCACCCATCATTACTTTTTTCTTAAACATCCTCAAGTGAATTTTGGTGCATAGATGGTGTAGCAATACGGGTGCAGAAGTTCGTTTTAGTAGTAGCTTTTCCCCCCATGTCTTCCAATATGCAAATATGGGGAAGTAGGTAAAATATCGCATGGGCACAGTAGAATTGTTCAATGAAATGTTGTGACCAATTTGGTTTTAAATTTGCACTCCACTTGTTGCATGAAAACATAAAATCTTGTTAAACAGTAATTGGGCAATCTCCCTAAATGAGACCATAAAATGGCCATCCGATATTTTCTTAAGGAATAAAAGTATGTTTATTGCAAGAAGGTGCTGAGATGTAACAGAGGAGTAGTCCCATTTCCTGAAAATCCAAAATTTGAACCGACGGCAAGGCCAAATCTTAGCGTAGCATCCGGTGAAGCTCCGAGGAACATATTTTCTTACGCGATTTTGGGGTACAAGACCCCTTCGCCAAAATAAATTGGTACCTAAAACTTGTGTTTTTGATGCAGTTATAGCTTTATCATTAACATTATGATCTCAGAAATTGATTTTTTTTTTAACATTTCCGGAATTTTTTTTTATTTATGGCCAAAAATCTGGAAATCTGGAAATTTCTGGAAAAGTTACATCTCTGAAGGTGCTGTGTGAAAGTTTCATTTGAGAACATACCCAGTATTAGAAACTGATTCAGAAACGGGTCAGAAATTGTGAGGGTTCAGTCAGTCCTGAGGTCACAGTGACACAATTGATAACCGTAGAAATTGTTGTACGAGGTCAGAAGGCATGGATTTGCACAAACACAAAAGACATGCGTCCTTGCTCTTTGTTTGATTCCCCACACAGGTCTGTAGTGCAAATCAGTGATGTTTTTCGCCATGTTAAAGTATAGGGGAATTCATGTTCAAACTGGCAATCTATGAACTAACCGTGGTCTTCGCTTTCTCAAAACAGATACAGCTTCACGTGCACAGACTTTTTTACAGATAAGATGTCCCTTTATGATTTGGTCAACTTTAAAATGATGTGGGGCTCCTGAATTTGTCAAGACCACGCATTATTTAAACACAATTTTTTTCACTTTTCATCCTTGTTTTTCAACCCCAAAAATATCATTATAATTATAATTATACCAACTGAGGTATGAAGTAGACTTCTAACAACATTTCTGCAATATTTGTAAAATGAAACAAAGTATTTACGAGCCCCAAAAACGAAGTTGTTTCAAACGTTTTCTACCAACTGGAGAGGTCAGCGCTGCACCATTGTTTCATGTGAAAAAGAAAATAAAGCATGCCAGCGTGACCTGCTGTCTCACTGGGGTTATACTGGGAATAACATCACGTTAGGTCGTTTCAATGCAAGATTCATCCATTACTTACATGACAGATAAATATTGCAGACAACCATACTGCCTAATGTAAGATAGTAGTATGTTACCAAATTATGTACATTTATGTTCAAAAGCCACTTACATTGATCAAAACTCTATACATATTTTGATCGGCCCTGGAATACTATTACACTTATTATATTGTTCAATACAAAACAGTTATCAGAAACACTTCACATTAGTAAGATGAAATGAGACAATGAAACGTGTGAAATTATCATGTACAGGAATGCGTTAGAGTTGAAAAAGCTGCAGTGCTATTGGATTAAATTTGCACCACAGTTTAGTGAGTGTCTGTGAGGGAGATGATGTGAACTATGCATGTGTACATAAAATAATAATAATAATACACATGCTTTTCTAAACACTATGTGCCAATAGTCTCATGTCTATGGACACAGTTCAGATTAACTTCCATTCACCAGTGTATTAGAAAATATACACATTGGTTGTTTTTAGTACAGCTTATGATACCCAGAGCACAAAGTTCAAGTGAACTTCCTGTATAGTTCACTGAACTATGTCCATAGTGGATGAGCATATATTGTAGCTCATAGTGAGTGTTGACCCATTCTGATCAACTTGGGCTAATAATAAGAATGAGAAGATTGAGAAAAAGACAGATGATGATGATAAAACCTAACAAATATTTATAATATTAATGCATAAAATGCTATTATTTAGAGAATAAAAGATGAGATTTTTTGTTTTGGCCATCTTAGATGGTGTCATAATGGATGGGCATCCAATATTTGAGTGGTGGACACCATCTAAGATGGCCAAAACAAAAAATCTCATCTTTTATTCTCATTCTTATTTAGAATTGTGTAATTTTTGCTTTTTATCGACATAATTTATTTGTCAAAAATATTCTAACATCATTCTTTTTTATTCATTTAATAATTGCACCCCTCTTGAAAACAAATGTTTCAATCCAAGGAACCAAAGTCATCGCGCGGTGATCGTCACGCTGCGTAAATTGCATTTGCGTACCAACGCGAAATGCACGACGCAGTATAAACGCGCCGCTTGCGCGTGTCATATATTCGACTACACCACGTAATAGCTGCACGCACTATCCATCTATTACCCAGTAATGGATGGGTGGAGCTTTAACCTAATCCAATCAAATTTCTTGCTAACAAGATAAACCACGCCAACTGAATAAGAATACTTGATAGTGGATTCTACATCAAATGATGTAATATATTCCTACTATTTTCCCAATATTTTCCACCTGGGCATACAACCTCCTGCCTGAGCAGAGCAACATGCGACGTCCAAGACCACCTGATCAACCGCACCTCAACAGCGACCGGCAAATCATGCCCGGCATTGGGCAACAGAAGATGAAACCGGAGGGCCATCTCCATACAACTGTGCCCCCTTCTTGTGCTCATGCCAGGATATGTTTTGTACTAGCACAAGAAGCCTGGTGTAGATGCCATCCAGTCTACCCTGCAGCTCTCTCTTCACGACCCAGGTCTAAGATCCATTCAACAGGACACACTCTCCACAGCCTCCAAGAACTTCAGCTTTGTTGAATTGGATATACCAGAACAACACAAGTGGTGTAGCCCACCGCAGCTACTCCAAGCCTGTCCCCTGCACAACAGGAAGTCTCTCTCACCGTGGGCACCACCTTTAGTTCAGACAGGTTGATTGATGACTATCGCCCCCTCTGACAGTCACATTGTCCCCCTGGCACCCAGATGCAGGCTGACCCCACCTGCAGCATTCTTAAGTGATGCCAGCAGACCCCCGTGTACCACACATCAGACTGGCCACCAGAGCCAGACCACCTGCACAGTCGAGCCCCGCGAGACGCCGACCTCGGCAAAGTCCAGAACTCTTGGGCCTGATGGCGAGTCCCATCACTCAAGACGTCAAGACTCCATCTGAGGATGCAATCAACCACGAATACAAAGAGATAGGGAGCAAGAGCATCCCCGGAGGACCTCAGCAGCTGCCAGGAACTCCCCGTGGTCCCATGCATGGTCCGCACAAAGGCAGATGGGTCATCATACATGATGGCAAACTGCCCTGACAGTCCCATCCAGGACACTATAGAACATGTGAGGACATGCAGCATTACATCCCTGTTGACAATGTCAAAAGCCTTCGAGAAGTCTACATGTACAAACACAATTGAAGCTTTTCTCCTGCAAAAACAACAAAAAAATACCTTGATGAAAGGCTACAATCATCCTGAATACAGCATTCGGTTTCCAAGAGGTTTGCATCAAATTCAATAATACTGTTTGTGCACAAGTGCCAGTATCTGTTGACCTTTTGTGACCTAGATTGACATTTTTTGACCTTGGTTGACATTTTGTGATCCAGGTTGATCTTTTGTGACCTCATGCGACCTTAGTTGACCTTTGATTAAAATATTAAGTTATCATCACAAATTTGCACAACTTCATACCAAAAAATACACATACACTTTACAGCCCTGTGCTCATGCATGTAAAAAAATCATATTCAAGAAGATTCTGCCAGACTTTTTGGATGTAGATGAGTCGTTTGTGTGGTGGTAGGAGTAGCAATGACCATGCATATAAACAGTATATATGTGGGACATGGATAACTCTATGGTCAACAGGACTGGATTACAGCCAAAGTTCATCGCATGCAATATGATACTACACTGCAAACGGCCAACAATTAGGACACGCACACTAGCCACACTATGATAAATTTACCAACTTGGGTTTCAGAAAATTGACCAATTAACAACAAACTATTACAAAAGTTGGCCCGAAGCTATTTTTTCTTTCACAAGTAAGTGTATCTATTACTAATTAGGTCCCAATCTCTGAAAGGTAATATATCTATGACTGAAAGTAGGGCATGGTCAGACATTGTGTCAGTCTTAAAATGGCAAAGGTTAATATTTTTTTAAAAACTTTAACAGCATGTGTACACCGTTTTATCCAAAGCACATATCTAGCAGGGATATAACCCCTACTTCACAGTCTCCATGTGTCCCAGGTTGGCACATGCATACACTTGTTAAGGTGCTCCTAAGAAATTTGCCATTCATCTGCTCCTATTCATCATGTTCTCAGAAACCACTGCAACATGTTAAATCACCTCATTTGACAAAATTGCACCCCTTTTTACAGCTTCCAAAAAGCAGAAGTCTTCTATGTTCAGAAAACACAGGGTATATATATGGGTCATTAGTAAATCTACAAACAACAGTTGAATGATGTGGAAGTAGTCTGTTCTTTGATGATATTTTAAAACAAAGGAAAAACAGCCAATTTTTATTCTTAAGCCTGTGCTATAAGCTACCTAAACTTTTGCAGAGGTAGTATTGTCATTACTGTAGCTTGTAGTGTATCTGTTGCAAACATGATTTACTCTGTGATGCTGAGAGTTACCGTACACTAAGAGTTACTCTAAGATGTTGAGTAAATTGGTTGAAGGTTACAATGAATCATAACCTACAGTCCCATATCAAAATAATTCATATATTACCAGAGCATTATGGAAAGGCCAGGGCATCTTCTCTGGATCATATCAATGTTGTGGTGAATCCTTACGGTGAATCTGAATTTGGTAGCGAACAACTAAGGCAAATGCTGATTGTCAGGTCAGGTCAGGTCATGTTTTCTCTTGGGGGTGGGGTGGTGTGAAAGGGTCTGCTACTGTAAATCCGGTAACAAGTACTACCTGTCCCAGGGCCAAGTTGTCGGCGGCTAAACCGTCACCCCCATCAATTTTCTAAAGAATCTGATGAGGAGGGTAGCTAGTTACCCTGGTAGAATGAAAAAGAAGATCTACCTACAAGGGCGTCAGCTCTGGAGAGTTATTGGAGGCCATCCAGCACATGCTGCCTTGTATGGTGGGCATGGTTGCCCAAAGGCTAGGCCCACTGCCGAAAACTATGGATTGGTGTCAGGAAGGGCATCCGGTCAATTATCTTTTGCTCCAATAAATCCTCTCACACAGCAGTGTTGCTGAGTGTGAGGTGTATCCGGCCACCCCCGTTAGCGGGGACAAACCGGATTTAAAACTTTGGTTTAACTAACTAACATAGAGCATGTGGCCAGTCCACACAATCTTACACTCTTGAACAAGACAGTGTAATCATTCACTCATGAGACAGATAGATTATGTTCCACATAAATTTATTGGGATTTGGGGCCGATCCGTTCCCTCTCCGAGTGGAAAGTGTTCATAGTGGAAAGTTGCAGGGAGTGAGAGAGTGAGAGGTTGGGCTGTCTTACCCCGAGGGTCCCAGGACATCAAAGAACACTGAATGCTCTCAACAGCTCTTTTTATTCCTTCCAAAATCAGGCAATATGTCATGATTGACAAGAGCCCTCAATGGCTATACATTATTGACAACCGTCCTCTATAGCTTTGCAACAATTCCACCACAATGTATTGCGCCAAATGGATACCGGAATGAGTCCCTCTGGTGAATTTGTCATCAACTTGGATGGTAGAACAGCAATATTGGACCACTGAAGACATAGTATGACTTATGTCTTCTTACAAAATAGGGTTAACAAAAACTGCACTTCACATGTAAAGATAACACACATTCTTCCACTGTGTATCTTTTTTTAGGAAATTAACCCAGAAAGAAAGGTTTTGTGTTAATCAAAGGAACAATTACTGTTGCCAATGTATCTAATATATCTACAAAGAGAAAAGTTTTCCACTACAACACAAAGTAGGACGATACAGAATTCATCATTTAGCATATCCACTTGAGCAATTCCACACTGATATTAAGCAGCTACATGCACTAACTAATACAGCAAACCACAAAACTACATCACTTATTTTTCTGTACCACAACCATAACTGGTCACCATACTACAGACATACCAAGATAATGAATTCTTAGGTTAGATTAAAAAGAGCTCAAATCATTTGCAGCATATGTGGCCAACCACATGCTACCATGGCTGAATCTTGAAGTCCCAAAGTTGGTTACATGTTGTTGATCATTTGCAGAATTGCCCTAATAATTATTTGCCATGAAAATGTTACCGACTCCATCACTTTGTCAAAGATTTGACAAAACCGGGGCAATGATTACACCCCTACCATTATGCACTCTGGTTTAAAAACTGCACATTACTGATGTTACATTGCCACTTACCGACAGTGTCTATTACCACATAACAAAGAATTGATTTAGCTTTCAATTCTGAGGAAAAACAAATCTTTAATGGTACAAAACTGGCGGTACAAAGACTTGGTTTAGCTTTCAATTTTGAGGTAGACAAAATCTTGAATGGTACATAGCTGGTGGTACAGAAACTTGATTTAGCTTTCAATTTTGAGGTCAAACCACATCTGAAAATGGTACAAAACTGGCGATAAAAGACTTGATTTAGCTTTCAATTTAGTGGTAGAACAAATCTTGAATGGTACAAAACTGGCGGTACAAAGACTTGATTTAGCTTTCAATTTTGAGGTAGAGCAAATCTTGGATGGTACAAAACTGGCGGTACAAAGACTTGATTTAGCTGTCAATTTTGAGGTAGAACAAATCTTGAATGGTACACAACTGGCGGTACAAAGATTTGATTTAGCTTTCAATTTTGAGGTAGAACAAATCTTGAATGGTACAAAACTGGCGGTACAAAGACTTGATTTAGCTTTCCAATTTTGAGGTAGAACAAATCTTGAATGGTAAAAAACTGGTGGTACAAAGACTTGATTTAGCTTTCAATTTTGAGGTAGAACAAATCCTGAATGGTACAAAACTGGCAGTACAAAGACTTGCATTAGCTTTCAATTTTGAGGTAGAACAAATCTTGAATGGTACAAAACTGGTAGATATGTCCTTGTGATAGTCTCTATGAATAGAGAGCACAGAAAATAACCTAAAAAACCCTAACACCACTGGAAATAAACCAGCTTTTCTTTAACAAAGAAATTCCGGTCTTGACTTTTTTCAGTAGAATTTTTTAGTGTTTTTCAGTGTACTCGTCTTCTTTCTGAAATTATGGGAGGTTACATGAGAATCACTCCGAAATATCACAAAAAGAACTTACCAATAATAAAAATATTCAAGTATAAAATTTTCAGTGTTACTGCTTTTGAAAAAAAATAGTACATTTTCAGGATTACTCTGAATTTTCAGTTTGTTTCAGCATCAAATTATGAGTACTTTTGAGGACTGAATTTCAAAGCTCTTTACACCTAAGCAAATTTAATATCTCAGTATATCTGTAGAGTGGGACCAATAAACCATTGCCATGGAAACGAGGCACATATTGTGGTGTAAACCGTTACTTCTACTAATCTCACTCTGACCACTATACCTGTCCATGCTTGCCACATATACAGATTCAACACAATATTTGCCAGAGCGTCGATTGGGATCATGCCTGTAAGTATGGTATAGTAAATTGGGATGAAGATGTCAAAATTAAACAGTTACAGGTATCATGCCCTGGATTAAAGCTTTTGAGCATTATGAGAAGAATGTCAGCCTCTTGCAATATGTTGGAGAGACAAAAGATTGGTAGGACAAGTTACAGGTATCATGC
>JAMKCH010017879.1:0-34326 GCA_023653785.1 Ophioderma brevispina
ATGATTCGCGGAAATCCAGTTATATTGCGCTTCTTGTAGCTTACCAAGAAATGTATCTGGAGATTGATACTTATCATATATCATTGATGCCTTTTAAGAAATAAAAACCACTGGTATGAATAAAAATATTTGATATTGAGGTACCTGTAGCATGTTGAAAATAGTGCACAGAGCTAGGAAAACACCTTTTGGCATGTTTTTAGGTTTATGGAGTATTTAAAAGGACTGAGATCATGATATTCTAAAGTATGGCAAACAAGACTCGTTTGTAGATCTCGCAAAGTAGCTCTAAAAGAACATTATCACGGGGTTACTATTTTAAGCAACAATGCAAAAAATTTGATGGATCAAGAATGAAATACTTATACTGGCTTCCTTTTTGAGAATGGCCCAAAATCATGATTCCGCACCATAGCAATCATTTATGCCGCTTTTTTCTTTTTGTTTAAGACATGTAAAATCCCTTTTGTATTCTGAAAAGTCAAATGTTTAAATTTTGATTTTACCACAAGTAGGATTTGGTCATATTTAAGTTGCAAATCATCGAAAAGTGATTTTAAGATTGCGTTTACGACATTTGAAGAAATCGCCACCCCATACGGGCCTGATACGGGCACTTTTATCCTCCAGGATGCTATTTTTCCTTATAAGAAAACAACTTCAAACTAACTCATTACCGAAACCTAAACGGCTATCGATTGGTAATTGATATATGTGGTGGAGAGCGATATGAAAAGGTATTGCGATTTGATTTTGCCTTTTTTAAAAAAAAAAAATCACGGGTGTTTTATGTTAGTACCCTAGGGGCCTTGGTGAAAACATGGCGGTGTCAAAAATGTTGTTTTGATAAAGACCAATGCAGATTAAAATGGGGACACCTGGTGAAAATTGCTCATTCAGGCCCCATGTCACTGGGGAAAATGCGGAGGAGGGATAGCGAAAAATATGGAATCCGGTCCGCGAAAAATACTGTAAAATGCTCCAATTGCACAAAATTGCGAGATCATTGTTGTGTAAATTTGGCCGTTTTGAAGTATTTTCGAGAGTTTGCCTTACTTTCCGCTTTTTCCCCAGTGACATGGGGCCTTTAATTAAAGAACAATATATTGGTGGAACCTTTAATGGTTCTTCGGGGGTTCTTCACAGTCTGTGAGGATCCATGAGGACAGACTTTAGAACCTTTTCAGAACATTTTACCATAGAGTGTGCCATATAGAACCTTATCTCTTTGCTTGCTTGTTGAAGCGAATCTAGTGAAAAAATCATATTGGATTGCACTGAAAAATAAGGGAATGGTCCGATTGCTACAGGGACTCGAGGATTTTACCCGAAGTGGTCGAAGTTGGTGTCTTATGTGTTATCTACCATATGAAGAGGTTTCATTTTGCTGCTATGAGAAAAAAACGTGCCATTTTGATAGACCAAAGATCTTACACAGTAGGTTCATGGGGCTTTAAAAAATGATTGCAAAACAAAAACAGATTGAAATAACAGATGATATATCAAACAGATTGAAATCTCAGCTTAAGACATTAGAGATGGCCGGGAGTATTGGCGTCAAGGTCCTTCATCAAGTGAAACTTAAATATAATTAATCTGGCCGCTTTAAATTATATATCCCTACCAGTTTGAAATAATTTATTTGTTGGCATTTAAATTATTACTGCCTTTTGACTTTTTATTTTCCCTGCGATGATCTTAGAGGCGACTCTTAGCAGCCAGTCCTCAATTTGGTCTGACCGTGGGCTGTGTGGCCGGTTTCAAAGGTTTAAATTTTCAAAAAGTTTCTCTTGAGAAGTAAAAGTCCCAATTGTCAGATTTTGGGTCATAGATGCCCTTGGAAACCGTCATATATTAATGAGGTCAAGGGTAACATAATAGGTCAAAGGTCATATGAGGTATAAAGTTATAAAATGGGCTGCAAACGTAAAATTAGCCTCATTCGAGAAGTAAAGGTTCAATTGCTACAGCGCTTGGATCATATGTTTCCCTTGATAAGCTTCATATGATAACTTCGTCAAGGGTAACATAATAGGTCAAAGGTCATATGAGGTCATGTTTTAAAAGGGACTGAAACCACAAATGGCATATTTCGTTACCCCAATTGGACTTTTTGACTTCTCAATATGAGAAAACTTTCTTTCATCGCGATGAAAGCACGGACCCTATCGTGTATGATCTGGGGGCAGGCCCAGGGTTCTGTGCAGGCCCCATATGTTTGTTGCTTATACGGCCCCTGTTGAGGATATCATTCATGCACATGGTCTCTCGTGTGTCATCTACGCGCATTACGCAGCTCTTCGTCACTATGAAACCTACCAGGCGCCACTTGCTAAATCAAATTGCGCAGGCAGTGTGGACATCAAAAACCTGGCTGGTAAACAATTAGCCTCATGTTAAATGACAGTAAGACAGAGGTACTACATGTTACTCCCAAATTGCCAATAGTCCCAACTCTCTCATCTCACGCCGGTAATTCGAATGTTACTCCAGTTCAAACTGTTCGCAATCTTGGTGCCATCTTTGACTGTCATCTAAACATGTCACCCCATATTAATAACATCTGTCGGGGGCATCCTTTGCTCTAAGAAAGGTTGGTCAAATACGTAAATATCTGGACAAAGCAACTACTGAGAAACTCATCCACGCCTTTAGTCACATCAAGATTGGAGGACAGTGATAACAGTCTTCTCATTGCCTTCCTGGCAAAGAGACCTCAAAGCTCCAAAGAATACAAAATTCCGCTGCTCGTCTTGTTGATCTGTCCAGAAAACGCGAGCACATAACACCAGTCCTCTACGATCTAAACATGCTTCCAGATCAAAACAGGATTGCTTTACAAAGGGTTTTCTCCTCCTCACATACAAAATTCTCAGTGGCATGGCCCTATACCTTTCTTGAAACGGTTCACAGTTAGTGCATCCCGGCGCCTTCGTTTAATTCTTACAAAAATCCTTTTGAAGGACTCCTTCTGCTCGGACTAAATCATATGGTGAAAGAGCTTTTGCCATTGCTGCTCCTAAACTTTGGATAATTTGCCAATCGAGATACGCTATGCACCATCTCTCACACAATTCAAATCTAGACTCAAAGCTTATCAATTCCAAGTTGCTGCTCGGAATGTGACATCACTGCTACTTTGTTATGTTTTGCTCAGATAATTTTATGTCAGCGCATTGAGATGTTCTTACGTTTATGCGCTATATAAGCACTGTATTATTATTATTATTATTATTATTTAATTTGAAAAGTTGAAATCCCAATTGCACAAATTGGGCCATACCCCTTGGAACCTTCATATGAGAATGAGGTCAGGGGTCACTTACCAAGAGCAAAGTCATATGAGGTTACAAGTAAAAATAGTAAAATAGGCTTGAAAACACCATAATGGCCTCATTTGAGAAGTAAATGTTCAATTGCCACATAACGTTGGTCAAAGATGCCCCTTGGAAACTCTCATATGATAATGTGGTCAAGGGTCACATATTAAGGGGACAAAGGTCATATGATGTCAAGTCATAAAATGGGCTAAAACGTCCAAATGGCATAATTTGAAAGTTTAAGTCCCATTGCAACCAAACTTGAGCAATACATGCAACATGAGAAAAACCGTCCTTGACAATAAGGTCAAGGGTCGCTTGCAAATGTCAAAGGTCATCTGAGGCTTTTAAGGTTATAAAATAGGAGTGCAGGAACGACGGATCGCGAAAGCAGGGACACTTGTGGCTTCGAGAACCGCACAGTAATTGTAGTTAGAGAAGTTTTACATACTCTGGCATTTTATTATAAGGACTATTTTAACTGTTATAGGCCTTCTTGTATTGTCTCTTAATATTTTTCAAAAGTAGGAGTAGGACAAGAATGAAGTTAAGCCTGGCGTACGTGGGAACCCTTAATCTTGGTAATTCATGCGTGTCGTTAACGGAAATTGCAAGATGCTAAATGGTTAGCCGAACGATAGTGAATAAGAGGAAATGACTAAAATCATGATCCTTTGAAGAAACCAAACTTGTAGATGAGACCAAACTCAAATGCCGCAACATAAACACGATATCTGCTGTCAACGGTTTAAAGGGCACTGGCACATTTTGCGTAGACACCCTCAGTTTTGTTTGGGTATAGGGGTGTGCGACCCGGAATACTTCAGTGCCTGCCATAGGGGACAGGGAGGAGGGGAGTTCCCCTTGACAAAAAAAAATTAAAAATCATGCCAACAAGCCGTTTTGGACACTATTTCTCTTTCTCCATCAAACCCGGTTAGTGAAGGGCGTTTGCAAAGCATTCTGGGGAGGCATTATTTTCGGTGATGGTCAGCGTCATTGGTGTAACTTCAATGGTGGATGCTGATACTTCCATATGCCCGGCCTTTCGATCATGTTTTAGCTAAATATACGTTTGTTACCTGAGATACTACGAAGCTCTTATTTTTTTTAAGTGTTGACCATGAAAAAGCACTATAGGTTGACGAGCGAGGCGACGACGGTTGTCATCGATTTGTAGTATGAACCTCGTCACAGTACGTACGCGCTGGAAGGCCTATACTAAACAATTAAAAGGTTTCCTGTTTCGTATAGTTTAGGTATTAGGTCCGATTTGCTACTGGGTAAGTCATGCCACAAAACTAGGACGCAGGAGAGAAATTTTGCCGATCCAATAATGACTACATGTAAAACCAGTATTAAGATGGTTGGGTTTAGCATTAAACACTTTTGTGTTTAGAAATTAAACACATGGTGTTAGAAATTAAACATTTGGTGTTAGAAATAAACAGTTGGTGTTTAGATATTTGGACATTGTTAGAGATTAACCGTTTAAACGTTTAGAAGCGTTTACTCTCTAAACAGTCAAATTCTAAACACCAAATGTTTAATTTCTAATACACCAAATGTTTAATTTTAAACATCATGGGTTTAATTTTAAACATTAAACTCCTAAACACCACCTTGCCTCACTTTCTAAACACGTTTTTACAGTGTACAATTGACGCAATGAAGTCAAGTGAAGAGTAGCGGTAAGGGGAAGTGAGATAAAGTGGAATCAGAATCCTTCTTCCTAATTAAAAGTAATCACTTGTTAGACCGTCTCGTGGACGCCTAAGGTCAGAAATTACCTCCAAACACCAAAATAAACGAGCCTTGTGCACAAATGAATCTAAATATATATAATAAACAGTTTTAATGATCTTGCTGAGTTGGTTCAAGAATTTGAGTATGTCCAAAAACATTACATAAATCAGAATTACAAAATTACACACAATTTATTTATACGTAATTGTAAAACAAGAATGTCCAAGATGTCCAATGTAGCGTTGACAGTTCAACGATATGTCCTCACAGCGAAGACTCCAAAAATGACAGCGCACAAGTTCATACACAACTCAAGTATAATTCCAAGGGAAGCTTCTCAGTCCTGAAGGTAATCTTGTCCAGCAGTTCATAGACGACGGGGCTTCCCTAGACGACAAATGGCCACAATAATTTAAAATCAGGTAATATAACACCATCATTGTCGCTATGTCCTAATATAGGATCCACAAACTGGAATCCCTTTTGATTCCAAAAAATGAAGCTCTTTGGCTTAAAAGAAGACAGCAGACAATTTAGCCTATCAAGCTCGGCGGCATCAAAATATTAACTCCAGGCACTAGATGTAGAACTCAAAAATATACAATATTGTAAAAAACTGAGCTCGATTATACCGTATAGCTCCAGAGCTCTAGTTCAGCTCCTTATTTCAACTGCTGGCCTCAGTCCTTCAGTCACAACCACTATTTATCTTCACACAGCTCGCTTTCCCTTTTAACAATAACATTACATCATTCTTATGCCTAACATGAAGCTTGCACCATCAAATCCAATTTCACAATATAAATTACATCACTCATATAATAACCTTTGTGGGGAATTCCAGATCTTGCAAGTTTTGATCTTTTAAACATAAAAACAAGTGAGTCAGTACGAAGTTTAGCATTCTGGGGAATCCCACAACTTCCCATATTGTGCAATCTAAACAGGTGCCAGCCTGCTTAAACAACTAGGGTATTCCCCTTTCTCTCTTTGATAGTAAACAAAAATACTTTTCGTGAGAAATCTCTTCTCAAATACAATTGGAAATAATGTTTTAAAAGTTTAATCAGAAAAAAATGGAGGCCATATAACATACCTCCCCATTAAAAAGAAGAAAATTTGAATGAAAGGAATTTCCAAATCTGGCTTTATACCGTTAACCATTTGTTGTTAACTTTACATACAGTTACACAGTGTAAATTTGACACTTTTAAATGTTCTTGATTGCTGCCTTCAGTCGATAATTACATAAAATTGTAATACAATTCCTGAACAAAATTTAGGCACTATGGGACAAGGCATATGCAAAGACTTATCTGTTCCTTGATATGTCTTATGTCCTGTTTGTATTCTTGTAGAGTTAGAAACTCCACCTGACAAAGTCTATGATTGGTTTTCATCTTGGGATGAAAGTCAACGGATGGTGAGCGTGGACACTAGAACTGGGTGCACTGGTGTACTCAAACACTCAAAATTGTGCAATAATGACAGTAGCCAATTGCAAGGAATTCTGCTCAAGTGTTGAGTAGTTTTCTGATGTTTGTCAAAACTTTAGAGTAATAACATACAGGATGATCTACCATCATTTTCATCTGCTTGCATGAGAACTCCAGCACAGCCTACATCACTGGCATCAATGCCAATTGAATTGTTTCTGAAGTTCGGCGCAATCAAAACTGGCGCATTCATCAAATAAGCTTTGATTTTCTCAAACGCGTTTTGGCATTGCTCGGACCAGACAAAAATTTGCGGTTTTCTTCAGAAGGTTGGTCAGAGGACACGCAATTTCTGAGAAATTGGACAGTTATTTCTGTAATACCTACCATTACCTAAGAAATCTCATGAGATCCTCTTACTCTTGTGGTGTGGGAATTTCAATTGCTTCAACTTGTGCTAGTGATGGCCTATTGCCCTTACCTACAACATGCCCTCCTAAGTATGTAACATTGCATTTGCAAAATTCACTTTCACCGATTCACAGTGAACCTGCCTGAGATTAATTTCTCAAACACTTGATGGAGCTGTCTCATGTGTTCTTCCCATGTTCATGTACACAAGGAGATGCACGAAATAGGACTTCAAAATGGTCTATGTCTTGCAATTACTCTGTTCCACTAATCTCTGAAATGTTCGTCAGGATTTTTGAGACCAAATGCCATTCTTTGTATTGGTATAGGCCATGGGTGTAAAAAAGGCGTGTGAAATTTCTTGCAACGGTCAGGAGTGCGGGAACTTGCCAATACACCTTCAACAAATCACAATTTGCTACAATTTGGCATTTCCAACTCTTATCTATGCAATCATCAATTCGTGGAATCGGATATGAGTCGGTTTGGAAAGAGGTTGACTTTACGAAAATATGTGACAAAAACGAAATGAACCATCAGGTTTGGGAACCATGAATACATGGGGGGAAACTCCATCACCATTGCTGTGCTCTACCTATCCATTGTCGAACATGTATTCCACCTCATTCATGATATTTGCAACTTGATGGGATTTCACCCTATAGGATGTTGCTTTACAGGCCCAGAGTCCCCTACATCTATGTCATGTGTTTATGACATTTGTTTCACTGGATACATCAGGAACTATGTTTTCCCACTATGAATTAACTCTTCAATTCACCTTGTTGACTTGTGGGAGATGGCCTCCAAATTCCTCTAATTTGAGAGGAAAAGTATCCTCAAATTGGGACACCAGTTCATCCTCGACGCTCTTCCTATGGTATGAGTTCATTTGACTCATCACCTGCTACTGTTTTCCTGTGAGGCGTTTCGGGTCATTGACCTAGGTACTGCACATGCGGGAAAGAGGTCTATTGCCTCATCTATCAAATGAGGCCATGTACAGGGCACATGGGAGAAGGAAAACTGTGGGATCTGGGAGCACTTCCCCCCTGCCAAATCTTTCCCTAACAACATGGATACCCCTTAACTGGGAGTTTTGTCTAACACCAAATTGTGACAGTTTCCAGAAACCAAGTCTGATTTCAAATTCATGGTGAAGAGGGACAAATACAATCCATACCTATCCCCCTGAATTAAGGCACTAGTTCCTGTGGAACTCTCAATATCAAATGGAAGTGCATCTTCCAATATCATGGACTGCGCAGACGCACGGTGCCCGCATGATTCTAATGGGTTTTGGAGCTAAACTATCACTGGAAAAGTGACACAAATCCCTCCAAAACAAAAGGCTTAAAGTTACCCTTACCTTGTCGGTCAATTCCTTTTGTGGGATTTCTTCTTTCGAAACAGAAGAATGAACTTTTGACCTCAAAGTAACTGCACACCTAGGTGTTTTTTTTGACGCACTTTGGAGCCCTCAGTTTTGGGTGGATAGCCATGTATCTCCCAACCCTTGACCTTGTAGCCTGGCTTTTACAGTGAGTGCGTGAAACTGTGCTTTGGGTCCAATCCCATGTTTCTGATTAGACCCATACTTCTTTACTCCCCTTTGCATGGGAACCGACTGGATTTCCTCCTGAGTGCTACCATGAGACGCCATGTTAGAACCGATTATGGTTGTATATTTGTACCTAGTTAAATTCTGCTAGGCCTCCCGTATGATTTAATTTGTGGGTCAATGCATAATCGTCGCCCTACGGCTGCTTCACGCAAACTGTAATTTTTGTTTCTCCAGAGGTGTTTTGATATCTGTATGTAGACACAGTGGTGTGTTTGAACTCTTCAACTAAATCTCAACTCCCAAGTTGACCCAAAATTTGCCCGACCTTCGTTTGAGAGAAGCCAGCGACAAAATTTGTCCTTTACCACGGGCAAAATTCAACTGGGTCTGGTCATTCCTTTTGCGGACAGAACCTGAATTTTGTCGATATGCATCTGGCACCTAATTAATATGCTTGTTGAGCACGCCTGCTAACCTCGTCATAATCACTACTCTGTCAATGACATGGCCGAGTAATTTTCTCGGGCTTGTACCAATGAACAAGACGGTAGCAACAAGGTCAAGATTCTGGGGCCATTCAAGCTATTGCAATTTTCCTCAAAGTGTAAGAAGATGTCACTTCTTTGTTCCTGAAATTTTGGAAACTAGGCGATTTTCGCCGCATCAAAACCAGATTTCTTGGAAGAGTCGGAGAGCTAGCGTGGTTCAATTGTTTTACTCCAGTTGAGCTTCTAGCTCTTTCTGTTCATCTCCATTTCCATTTCCTGGTGTTTCATTTCATTTTGCAATTCAGTTCTTGTGGTTGATTCTTTTGCATATGCAATTGGCAACTTTTCTTTTTCCAATTCAATTTGCATTTTTCCTTTCATGGCCATTTAAATCTCATTTAATTTTACTGCTTCATTGTGCCCGTTTCCGAACTTCCTGAATTCTGATCAAATAAGAATCATCCCAAACATCTTCCTGGACAAAAACTTTTCAATCAAATTATTTTTGATGACTTGCTTCTCATAGCATGTGCCTCAAGTCCTAAAGCTTGGCTAATCTATTTCATTAACTCAGGCTTCTTAGCTCATCAAAAACTTCTACCAAGTTATTGCCCTGAGGAACACTTCGGGAATCAACCCATTGTGCTTGTACTCTACAACACATATACTAACTTGACCAAACTACAATGGTTGTACATTGTAACACACACACAATGTTGTATGCCAAATGGCACAATGTTACAAGAGGATAATCTGTTTGGTGTATAAATTCTGAAAAAAGGCTTCAAATTATCTCAATTCAATTCCAGGAAAACGAGCCCCAATTCTGTTATTACGTCTCGTGGACGGCCTAAGGGGGGGGGTCAGAAAACATCCAACACAAAATAAACGAGCCTGTGTGACCAAATGATCTAAATTATGATTAAATTATATAAATAAACAGTTTAATGATCTGCTTGATTTGGTTCAAGAATTGGGTTATGTCCAAAACCATATTACATAAATCAGAATACAACAATTACACCAAGTGTTGTATACTTATTTGGTAATAAGAATGTCCCCAATGATGTCCACAGCGCGTTGCAGTTCAACGATATGTCCTCAAAGCGAAGACTCAAAATGACAGGCACAAGTTCATACAAACTCAGGTATCATCCAAGGGAATCTCTCAGTCCTGAGTATCTTGTCCAGCCAAGTTCAAGACGAAGGGCTTTCCCTCGACGAAAATGGTCCACAATAATAAAATCCAGGTACTATTACCACCCATCAGTCTGTCGCTATTGTCCTCATATGGACCACAAAAATGGAATCCCTTTTGATTCCAAAAACGAAGCTTTGGCTTAAAAGACGACAGCAGACAATTTTTAGCTATCAAGCTCCGGCGTCATCCAAAGTATTAATTAAATCCTGGCACTAGATGTCAGAACTCAAATCTACCATTATTGTAGAGAAAAAACGTATAGCTATATAACTATAATGTATAGCTCCAGAGCTCTGTTCAGCTCCTCTGATTTCACTGCTGCCTCAGTCATTCAGTCACAAACTCCTATTATCCTTTCACCACACTAGTAGATTTCCCCTTTTAACAATAATCAGACATAATTGTCTTAGCATAAAACTTGAGCTTGCACCATCAAATCAGGATTTCACAACTCTAAATATTTACATCATTCATATATATAACTTTGTGGGGGGAATTCCCAGATTATTGCATATGTTTTGATCTTTTAAAACATAAACAAGCTGACTCCGTTACTAAGTTTAGCATCTTGGGGGAATCCCCCACTTCCCCTATTGTTGAAAGCTCAAACAGGTGCAATCATGAAGAAACATAACTAGGCGGTATTCCACTTTCTCTCTTTATAGTAAACAAAATACCTTTTCCAGTGGCGAAATCTCTTCTCAAATAGAAAATTGAGAAAATCAGTTTTAAAAGTTTTAATTCAGAAAAATGAGGCAATATAACAACGCGCAGAACGAGGATGTTCGTTACAACCACAATAAAGGCTGCTCCATCGCACTAAAGGAGACCACGCATTGGCACAGTCTCGAAAAACAAGAGGTGCACGCTGCAAGAGTGCAAAAGGAAGGGTTGCTAGGTTGTTGTTGTCTACGACTTTTTATCGTACATTAGCCTCGCCTGCTGAAATAATTAAGCACCAAAATCAGCTCCCTTATGGGTTATAAACAGAATCGATTTTATAATCAGTGACTCCGGAAGTCATTTTTTCGAAGACGACGGAAATTGATGGCCGTTTAAAAAAGCAAAGAAGAAAAAGACACCGCGCCCGGAGTGATTTTCACGACATTCACCTTAAATATGTAACGAGAAATTTCACATCTCAGGTGTCCCTGAAAATTGAAAGTACTGATTTTGTTCTGATGTAAAGCTTTCCTTCAAAAAATCCAGATCTAAAATCAGATTAGCTAGATAATTTCTAAGTTCGAAACAGCAGAGATACGGAATAATTACAGCTTTGTTTATATTGAAATTTAAGCAAATCAAAACCACCTTTTTTCTATCTTTTAAGATTTTGCTGTAGCCAATATCAAGGTAGGTTAAAGAGATCTTTGAGGGTTAATCTATATATGGACACAATATTTCTTGTTGCAGATTAAGGTTTTGACAGGTGTGTAGAAGTATTCATAGTCCGGCAGGGATCATAGCAGCGGCTCCTAGACGACAACGTATATAACTAATTAAAGCGTGAAACTTTTTTGTGTGCTCGATCACAAGTCATGGTAATGGCTTTGTGGTGGGTTGTCAGGATTGTTCAAGCAAGTGTTTGGCTATCCGGGGCCGCGTGTATCCATGATACGGACACGCTCCTAAGATGACCCGCTATTTGAGGCTGGGGGCGGCGGATTGGGAACAGGTCAGGGGTTTACCCCCTTACTCTTATTCGGACATCTGACTGCGATTACATGTACAGTTGTGGCTCTCTGTACACGGGCCGACGGCTTAACGTCCCTCCGAAGGACGGGATTGCTTTCATGATCCATTTTGCCCCAATTCCAAGTGAACCATGGACGAGAGCGGTAACTTCTGTACTTTAACATAGATGTATTACAGATTCAAACGCAGACTGGTAGTACCCTGAATAAACCCAGCAAGTGCCAAGGACCCCACCGGGATTCGAACCCGGGAATTTTGATTGTCAAAAAATTGCCCCAGAGGCAAGCACCCTTAACAGCTAGGCCACGCTCTCCACAAAGCGTGTAAAACTATGTTGCGTGAAGATTCAACTGAATCGATTTTGCCCTATTGTTCACCATGGTTCCGGACCTGTGAGCCCGACGGACTGTATCTCTTGCCACGCCTGTCTCTGATCTTTGTATGTTTAGTAAATGAGTAGTGTATGATATTCATGATAGTAGACAGTTCAATGTTATTGTTAAGTCAACAAAATTCTTCCAGAACACAAGGGGATTAGCAGCGATTTGCTAATCCGAAACATCGAAAAAAAATCATCAAAATTCATATTTTTATATTTTTGTTAATGGCATGGATATGCGAACATAACCTGCAAGTGGTTGGACTGAAATCCGTGTATTAAAGACAAGGCAGTACTTTTTATCTGATTCTGTAATTTTTATACGTGCGTATCAAAATTCCGACTTGAGATCAAAAATGCCTTTCCCGGTGAATATCACAGATTTTCAGCATGATATTGTGCATTATGATCAATACAGTTTGACCTCAAACACAAACATTATTGATCTGTGTTTATTCTGTACTGGTGTAAACCACAATCAGCTGTTTAGTGCAGATATTGAGATGCCGTCGCTGTATGTCTATATGCGGGAAACGGTATGACAAATTTCCTCAAATATACTTCATTTTTTCACTATTTGGTGATTTTTTCTACATTAAAGCAGTTATATGGAATTGTACACACTTATCCATGATCTATAAGTTAAAAAATGTATTTCAAAGACGACAGTAGAATAATTATAGCGACTTCGGTATAGCTTTGCTCACATGGAATTATTATAAATCCTGGCACTAGGTACTGTACAGTCTACTACTCATTGCAGTTAAAAACTAGCTATAACTTCTATCTACTTGTTATTGGTGACTGCTGGCAAATCTAACCTCTCCAATCTCTCCTTATAATAGGATTTCACAAAGTTTCCAAGTCTTAAAATAGATATTACCACAGCATCGTGCATAAACATAACCTTGCACAAGCTGACCAATGGGGTCTCACATAAATGACATCATCTGCATTGTACCATCTTACATAAATAACATTATGGGAAACCCCCAAATCTTGCAATTTGTTTTGATCTCAATGCATAAACAAATTGACTCATTTTCTAAATTAGGCCTCCTGGGAAATTCCATTTCTCCTCTTGTGCAATCTATCTTGTTGTAAATGACAGGTGCATGATCAGTTTTGCACAAACAACACTAGGGGAATCCCCCTTTCCCTTTTTAATAGTAAACAAAGTACTTTTCCCGTGAGAAATCTCTTCTCAAGTAAAATTGAGGAAATAATATTTTTAATCACAAAATGGAGGCTAATATAACACAAGCAATCATTCGTAAAATCGTCTACCAGAGGAAGGCATTTTCCCACATTAGATAATCTGTTGACCATTAAACATCAGAATGATAGAAAGTACCTGATCTACACTCTAAAAAATTTCTAGTCAAAATGACAAGATATCTTGTCCGAGGGACATTTAATAGAAATCTTGTCAAAATTATCGAATTAATGGAAATTCAAAGGTCCCCAACGACAAAACTGTGTTTAAAATATGTGTAGTTGGCAAATGCATATCAAGACCTTTAATTTTTTCGTAGGGGACATGGGAATTCGCATTTGACTTTTGACAATTTTGACAAGATTTCTATTAAGTGTCCCTTGGACAAGATATCTTGTCATTTTGACTAGAAAATTTTTTGAGTGTAAAGAACCTTCACAAATCATATATCTCGACGGAATATGGATTAACACCAATCACAACCTGAAAAAGTGTTGGATACACAAAGGTAGAAATGGTGGGGTGCAAAAAAAAAAAAACACTGGGGAAAGGACAGCGGTTAGTAATTCTGCAGCTTTGTCGCCAAAAACGCATCATGGGATTATTATTACTTCTGACATCCAATAGCAAAAAAAATCAGAAATACAACAATGGTTGAAAAGCCAGAATATCACATTTCACGCCAAGTAAAAATTGTTACTATTATAGTAACGAAAGAGTGTTTTTTAATAGAAAAAAGTCGAAAAAGTGACTTTTTAAGAGTCATGTAGCTCTTCTATGTGTGTGTATGTGCGTGCGTGCGTTTGTGTCGAGGAGGGGGTATGGAGTGAGTGTTTTAGCATTTAAATTAATATGCATAAACACGATCGTGTTAGTAGGAATCCGTCATTATGCACAAAAACATATGCAACTGTTGCAAGGCTTTATGGGATATTAATAATTATCTCCTTGGCATTAAATCACACCATCTGATGGACACTTTGCCAGTTAATAAACATGTATTTTAACATTTTATTGAAAGAGCAATTAATTTCTCGTGATTCCAATATATATAACACGTGCTCAAAATGCTATTCAAGGCCGAATGCTAATACGGTATTTATTGTCTTTTGCTGGTACACGCGATGCATGTGATGCGATGGCTTTATAAATATTGAATAATTAAAATCAGGATTTTTTTTCAGGAAAATTTGATTCTACACTTTGAGAAATATTATAATGTACATATACCGTTCTGACATGGCTGGTGCTATCCGCTATAGGAAAACGAGGGATACACTTCGAACTTTACACATATATGATATCTAACGCTCTTCTAACTCTGATAGCCTGCATTGGCGGCGCCAGACCTGGGGAGGGGGTGAAATGGGGGGAGGAGGGTGAAGTGAAATATATCAAAAATTTGGAGATTTTTAACCAATTTGCCAAAAATCGTCATTTTTCTTTTTTCACCGATGTCTTGTTATAGCTTATTAGCGAGAGCGTCGTGGTTCGAGCCCAGCCAAGCGCACAGGGGGTTTCAGCACTTGTGTATGATGGCCATAGATTAAAAATATCCATCCATGTCTACCTTAATTCAAAACATGTTCCTCTTTACGTTATAACTACCATGTACGTTATAAATACCATGGCTGCTGGTCGCACTGTTTTGTATGGTTATTTTAATATTTATTCTGTAGTCTATAGTGCATACCTTTTAACGCCAAAAATAACAGAACTGCTTACAATTCTTATATTTCAAACACCTAGCATTTACTCTTCTCCCATAAGGGTAGTGGCGTACTAACCGGGGGATTGGCGAATGTCCCCCCCCCCCAATATCAAGAAGAATGGAATACATTTTTGGCATTTTCGCGGCTGGTTTTGTCAGGGATTGCCACTAACTTTGGTTTAATAAAGGGGTTTGACGTTTATGATCTACTGCGATAAAATTTCCGAAATTCATATAGGTATTTACAACGGTGCTGATTACAATCTGAAAAAAAAAGGTGGGTCCACGACTTTGTTTTTGAGCTATAGCCAAAACAAAAATGTTATGTTTGCACTTTTAACCACCGCAATCTATGGAAAAGTCAAAATTTGACGTTTAATCGTATACAAAAAATACAAACCTCTTCGATAATTTTGTAATTTCTAAATTATGTTGAGGTCCCTATGTCGTTCTTCTTCTTTCCAATTTTGAAATAAAAAATGAGGGGCACCGACGTACTTTTTCCATTAACACGCCGAAAAACCATGAAATTGGACACTTTTTTTCAAATTGGGCGTCTTGTTTTGGGGCTGCAAGAAACTCCGCGCCACATGCGGCATGCAGCAATCAGGAAACGCAGGCGTAGAGATTCGCGATTTCGTTAACGCAAACAAACGCACATTTATTCGCGGTATCTGCAACATGATACTACCTTGCACTCAAAACTAAAATTCTTCATTTGTCCATGATTGGGGCTCTAAACCGAATGCTGAAGGTGTAAAGCAGCTTGCGCGTAAACAATCACACACGCCAAAAACCCTAAATTTGAGCTAAAATTAACGAAAATTAAAGTGACAGGAGGAGATTTTTTTAGGATACGAATTTCTCTCAAATTGCACAGGATCGATTGTAGACCACCTACCAAGAACGTTCCGAAGGTTTATTGGACAAACAAGTACAAAAGAAAACAGCAAACCTTCTTTTGAACTTGCCTGACTATCGTAATTTTCCCCATAGAACACCGTGCTTTGACTTTCTGTCGTGCACGACAGAAAGTACTAAATCATCATATTATTACCTAAAGACGGCGTATTCGGCTTATTCACTTCAGGTGTGATCTAATACATTGGAAAGCATTCCAAATATGCAAAAAACCGGGGTTCGAAAAAAATTGGGGCGCTTCTTTCTGGAAATCTCCTCATGTCTCTTTAAACTCATTTACTCGAGCTTCGCGCGCATTTGTCCCATTTAACACCTGATTTAACGACCTTTTCTTTTCTCTTTTATGACATTTCTGTTGCAAAATACAAGGCAAGAAGTCTTTTGGGTGTCTAATCTATATGGATCACTATATGACACAGTAGGCCTATGTGGAGGATACCTTAAATGCCAATTGACATTTTACGTTCCTTTTCACCGAGTATAGGTACATTACATGGTTGATCCCAAAGTGATGGTGGCCTCTTTCGAGAGACCTGAAGTACCAACACGCCCTAGTACGAATAATGCAGAAATATAGCTAAATATCACTGCACTTGATTGTGGTACCAATGGATAGCAATGGTCCCCCTAATTTCCATTGAAACAAAACATGCCCAGAGCTACGTCAGATGACATAATAAAGTTTAGCTTGTCAGCAAAAACGGTCAATTTCCACAGACCCAGAATGAATATAGCATGCCATGGGGGGGAAATTGAAGGTTTTACTAAAAAAGTTAGGAAATGGTCAATCCACATATATGGACATATGACGTCAGAGAGTGACGTCACATGGGAGCGTTGCGTTTTGTACTATTTTTGATACCATGATGGACAAGAAGAAGCTCTAAGCTATTCTGTGGCTTATACCAATTTATAGGAACAGCCCCTAGTATGTTGTAACAAAAAATGGCCCAGGGGTAGATGAGGGTTTAAAGGTATTAAAAGAAAATTAGTTTATTATACTGAACTGTTATGAGATTTCCATGCATGCGATTTTGTTCAAGATATTTCCAATGGGAGGGAGATGATTTTGAGTTCACTTGGCGTCAATCAAATTCTGCACCATTTTTTGCATACCAAACCCAATATTGACCGTATGCTCATATAAAAATATGAGGGACTTTATACTAAAGGATTCCATTAGTTATAAGTATGTTAAAAAATATTGCCCGACCACAATATTTATGAACGCATAAAACAGTTCGTGGGATTTTGGAAGAGAGAAAACTATTAAACATAACAGATCAGAAACAAGACAAACAAACACACAACACACACCACACACACACATAAGGTTTATGTATAAGTGCTTTTAGTCGATCTTTTGTTTTCGTTTTATTTTGTATATGATTTTAAAGTGCATAAAAAAAACAACTGATGATTTTTTTTTTTCCACATTTCCGCGCAGGGTTTTGTCAAAAGATCAGTGAGTAACACGGCATGCATGATTATGTCAAAAACAAGATACCGAAACCCCAAATCACGGTTCGTAGGCCGGTTAGAGAATTAAGTATTTTTTTCTTCACTAACGCATTTATTTTTTTACTATTTTCGGTTTCGATATGACAGTTACGCGTAGCTTTAGAAAAAAGGACAAGAAATGTAATTCTTTCTCGCCCAGTGCTATATATAATCTGTTTTATTAGCGGCACTTAAAATCGAAATTCGATACCTCTGCTGCCCTTATTACAATGCAGTATTCGATTGGTTCCGTTTTTACTGCCATTATTCATTGCAATAATGGGTCGCCCAATGCATTTTCTTATTCAATGAAGCTTTTAGTTGTAGTAATTTAATAAATAGAAATAAAGGGTTTGCAGAGGGTCATGTCATATGTGCTCATAATGTATCCTCGGCCAGGAAAAACTTTCAAATAATGGGCTCGGCTGCCCTCGCCCATTATTTAGTTTTATGACCTCGGACACATTATTCGCCCATAAATGACACTGGAAAACCCTTTATTTCTTAATTTTTTAAAACACAGCGCCAGTAGGTATACCGACAAAATCGCGTACCACTTTTAAAGGCAATATCAGTGCTTTGCCAAATAAAAATAATTGAAAAAAAAAAGATTTGTGCATGTCTATAACCCGTGTTAGATATCCAACATAGGCATACCCTTAACCAAGTGATAGGACCTCCATAGACAATGTAGCAATTGTCATAATAGCTCATAACGAGCCCTTCGACTATTTGTACATGTAAGGCAAATACTTGAATTGTTTTAAATATTATCTTTACAACGAGACGATCAATTTGATACGCTTTGGAAGAGGTTGGAGAATTCTGAACCTTAACCCTGAGTAGACCTGAACCTATAGTGGAGGATTGTGTACATTGTTGGAAATTTATTGTCAAATTACGTACAAGTGGCAGTGGTATAAAAGTACAAACCCAGTTTTCAAATACAGGCGATTTTTTGTGCAAAAATATGGTCAATTTGCATAAGAAATGCACTTTGCACAGCAAATTTGGTCAAAGGGACCACTGACCTGAGCACAGAACAAATCTGAGGTCAAAGTTACACACGGGTGAGGGGGTCACTAGTATTGTACCAAGGACGAGCTGGGCAGGAAAAAGTCCAGTGGTGGCTGTCCAGGAAATTTATGTATAATTCATTTGGACTGCCCTTTTATAACAGCGGCATTCGACATTGCGTCATAAAAGAACATGCCACGAAAATCAACAAACAAAATGAGAAATGAGAAAGTAAAAGGTGAATGAAATAACAACATATAACGTAAACCTTATTTACAAAAGTTAAATAAACAATGGTGCAAAGGAAAAAAACAAAGTGACGTTAACCAATGTTTCCGCATATAATTTACGAAACCTCAAAAAATTTATTATCAAGCAATATTTTCTCAAACCATTGAAGTTTGAAAGTCGGTCTCCTCAGGAATGGTTGCTTCTGATTTGTGTGAATAACAGATGTGTAGTGAACGAGGGGAACCATCCAGAATCTTCGAATCGACCAGAAGGGTGTATTGAGTCAATACACCAAATGCACAGTTTTGGGAAATTTCACATCAAACAGGTCATGTGATTCCAGAAAATCCATTCTTGTAACACATAAAAATCGACGTCTCTGCTCATTTTCGCCACAAAAGCATTAGTAATTAGCGGAATTTGTAGCATTGATTACTGACATGTCCCGTAGTTCTTAAACTTTTGGAACATTTTTATCCCTAAGTACTGACAAAGTTTGTACAGTAAGGCCACATTCCAATGCATTGTGGGATTGATTCAAAACACCCTCCTGGAATCGAACCGTCAATATCGACTTGCGATAATTATGTACTCTGTATAATGCCAATTATTTCGATTTATTTGTTCTTTAGCAAGCCGTGGGCCGTCTCGTCTGAACAAGTCGAGTAAATAACTACCGCCATCATGAGTCCTAAGATTGAATGCCATGACTGAAACTGCATTGCAGGATGCTGCATATAGGACTGTGTTTGTAGAGCGCCATCTATGCATGCTAAGTAGGATGTACACTTGAAAGAGACTATTTGATTTCTTTTTGAAGGATGACTCAGGAGATTTCAGAGAGGGTGCACTCAATTTTCCAACAACAAATCGTGTTGTTGCATAATTTAATAAGCTTTGTATACTAATCAATGTGTGAAATCCCGGGTGTGAAATAACTAAGCTCAAATCGAAGTCGCTTCATATAGAAAATCATCACTTTTGTTAATTAATTCCCGCATCCGGAATTTTCGTTATACGCGGTAGCCTATCTTATAAACACTCAATGCAATAGCCTACTGAGCATAAATGTTAACTGCATGAAAACGAAAAATCCGATTCATCTCTAACTTTGTGAATTAAAGCCTTTCAGGTGATGATCTTAAGTTCTATAGAATGACTACTTTAAGTACTACACCAAAAATACTTTCCAAACTCTCTGATCACAGAACAGATCTGAGGTCAAAGATCAAATCATAGGTCAAAGGTCACAAGTGAGTCATTCCCTAAATAGGCGGCCAACTTGTGACATTTTGAGAAAAAAAGGACAACATTTTCAGGGAGTTTTGATTATTTCTGAACAAATAATGATATACATTTCCTCATTAAATAGCCATCACACGAGTCAACAGTCTTTCAAAACTTAAATATGGCAATACACTGCATCCGCGGTTCCTCGTGTAATGGGACACGAACCCTATTTTCTGACTTTTTAAGATATGTCATTACGATGTGGATTATTTAAATAGGTGATATATCTATATTTTATTTGAGGGGTCATTCATCTAATAGTACAATGGTCATGCCTGCATCTAAAACAATGTTTTTCAAACGCAACTTATAGGCCGGGACGCCATTTGTGTCCCATTGGGGAACAACAGATATTCCAAATTGGTGGTGCCTGGCAAGATACTATCTACAATTACCATACCTCTTCTACCGAACGAAGTCTGGGGAGCTGCTATGGGGGAATGTTACAATCTAACTGCCTTTTTTGAGAAAGGGCACGGTCTACGGTTCACAGCTTACCCTCTAGATCCCGGCTCTAGAGCGAAGGGTCCAATCGGTTCTAATCTCGTGGACCACTTGCGGGTATTTAATTTGAGAACTCAATTTGGGATTTATTTGTATACTTCAGTAACAATATTGATCAAAACCTGAATATCACTCTCCTCCATGGTTCATTTGAAATGGGCAAATAGAACCATGAAAACTTGCCGTGTTCCCATGCGGTGTGTTTTATTTTAGTGTGTTTGAATGTTGCAATATGCGCTGTTAACGCCCGGGGGGGGGGGGGGGCACTTCTCAATTACAAGGGGGTATCATCGTGTCCAAGCAATCACAAAAAGCACCCCTAATACGTATTTTCGAAGCTTGAATTGTCACCCCCTCTAAAACGTATCAGCAGCGCAATTAGCTACACTAAACAAGTACTCTTGGTGGAATGTGGGCCCCTAACAAGTATCGTAGCGAAATGTTGCATACCTAAACAAGGATTTGTCTTTGATCTACCATAAAGCAAGTAATTGATTCAATTATTAACCCTCGCTTATACGATTAAAAAACCATATTCTTTCAGGTTTTTGCACACCAGGGTCCCAGAGGAGGAATTGTTGAGCTTGGTTGTATTCAGAAAATATCTGGGAAAGTAATCTTTCAGCCAGGTATTTTCGCGGAAAGGTATTTTAAAAGAGGAAATTGCATTTTTGAACCAGGGGCGTATCCAACGATTCTCAGGACGCGGCACGACTGGTCGGTTAAAAAGTCAGACACCGATAGGCGGCTGACGCGGCATTTGCGCTTACATGCAAGCGGCAGGGGGGGGGGGGGCTTGTAATCTTCACTTCAAACGCCCATTCATGCCAATGACAGGAATAATATTGAAATTTGTAAGTGATTCACTAGAGCAATATAGGTATGATAATGGGCTTATAAAATAACACAGTTTTGATGGGTTAACAGTGTCAAAAACCCAGCGAATTCATATAGTAAGTGGCAATGAAGGGGAAGTGCCCCTCTCTCCGCGCGCGAAGCGCGGAACCCATACAAGCAATGTTACTTTCCGAAACACATTTTCTCATGAAATTTGATAAAAACAATTTGATCTTTTGTAAAGTGGTTAAACTTTTAAAATGCATATAGGCAAATGATCGACGGCGTACGCCGCCGTAAACAGTTTGAAATAAAAATTATTTCATGCATGTAAGGTTGTGTTTGAACTAATCATAAAATTAAAGTGTTCATGGAGAGTTCGTAAAGCGGTCACGAGGTGGGTTGCGGAAAACTTGGGGTTTTCACCATTTTCTGTGGGTTATATAGATACGGGAGTATGCGCATTGAGAGAACGTTATTTTTGACACTTATTTGCCGCATTTTGCAGCGCAGGATCAGATTAATCGGCAGTTTACATGAAAATACCCGAATCGCGCAATTTGCACCCCAAATTATTACCCAAAAGTTATTGTAAGAAAATTATAAACCCTAGAATGAGACATTTAACTAATATGCGTTTTTAATTGCTAAAAACATTGTCCGTTTCAGGGTAAGCGGATGAACAATTTTGGTTATAGCGAACCAAATAGCAACAATCACAAAAGGAGTCGTCAGTGATCTCAATAGGCCTGTTAGTACTAAAAATCACGTGTATTGTTTCTTTACCGCGCGGAGCGCGGGAATTTTGGAAAATTAGGGATTTGAAAGCTTGCAGGCAATTACACACTTCCTTTTTAAAAATTTTTTTTATGCTGATATAAGAATATGGACCCTCAATGCGTAATCGACGTCCCCATTTAGAAAATATAACCCCTTTTCTTGATTTTTGGGTTGATTTTAGACCCTTTTCACGTTACGTACGTAACCGTGACTGATCCTGAAAAAAACTACCATTTTTAAGTTGAATTCTGGGACACGGATGATACCCACTGTCTTTGAAGATGATCCCCCCGGGTTTAAGCTGCTGCTCTAAGTTGCATTTTGTCTTGTCTAAGTTGTATGAAGTATATAGCCCTTTGGCCCCTACAGGGCACGATTTGGTTTAAATAAACGTTGGCTTGTATTATTGATAGGCTGTGCGCTGTTGTAAGGCAGTCTTTGAGCAGCCCCTAAATGAAGCGAAAGAGTGACGATTCTTGAGGCAGGATATAAAAAACTGGTTATTATATTATTATTATTAATTGCTAAATGATTTTAGTGAAACATCCCCACAATAGAAAACAAACAAAACAAAAACTCCATTTCTGGGACAACGTGGACGGAGGGACCCATCACCTACCTACTTGGTATCTCGCCCTATAGAGAAACGAAAACAATAAATTATAAACTCAGTTATTAAACAAGGTGAACCCCGTACGCGAGTTGCGAGTTATAATGTTGCTGTAAAGTACCCGGTTGTTGTGTTTGGGGGTGAGTGGGTCCGGGGGTTTGGGGGGAACTCCCATCTTGGAAGCCGCACGGATGTAAGATGTTAACACCAGGCTTTTTCAGCCTCGTTGTCCCCCAAAAAGCAAAATTTTTGTTTAATTTTCACAAAGCACCCGGATGTTTGAATGTTACCACTGTCACGGCAAAAGACCCCTATTTGGGGGAGGGGGGGGGGAGGGGTTCACACAAAGACTCCATTTTTGAACACAAAATCTTCACCAAAGGACCCCATTTCTTGAAAATTTTGAAAATTGTCACTGAAAAATCCTATTTTGTGGCAATTTGGCTGTCTCTCACCCCCAAACCCTCTATTGTTTTCAGTTCTGTTCACCGAATGCTTGTTTGGAAGCGCGAGGCTTAACCCATATCCATTTAATTTGTGAGTGCCCCCCCCCCCCCCCGGTGGTGGGTGGGTGGTGGTGTGGGGTGGATTAAAGAAAAAAATGTGCTCATATAAGGTACTGTTTTCTCGTATCAAACCGTCGTAACAATTTTGTTCGTGTTCAGTAGTAATGTGCATCATTCCAATGCCAGATCATATTTCAATGAATGTCAAGTTTGACATCATTTTTATCTTGATCCTCGAAAACATATAAAAACATAGATCGGTTATGTCAAAAATTCGTGATAAGGTAAACGTTTCTTGGGCCCTAGGCTATCGAATGTTCAAAGACAGACATTACACGCCATTCCCGCACAAGTCATAGAGCTTTGTTACACAGATCCATCATGCAATATTCAAAGTATGATAACCATTAATATATTCCTTTCGGAAGCACACTGATATATCTATCTTCATCGAGTCTTTGAGTGACCGGCTTATCTTCGGTTTCATTTAGATCCCATAGGGGGATACTTACATTGGGAGGTAGTATAGATATGTGCCGCCTATAAGACCCTTATTTTCAGGACTTTACAGTTCAGGTCAAGTGACCCCCCATTTTAGGGCATCTTTCACTTCCAGAGACCCTACTTTCATCTCCATAATTCTACCAAATTTTCGAAAAACCGCAAAAGTAGCTGAAGGAAATTGAGGTGGTAAACTTTTTTTTTTTATGAAATTATGGAAACCTCGGGCTAGCTAGCTAGCTAGGATAGCCCCTAACACCATTCACATGTTTTGCAAGCAATTACTACAACCACACATTACCACAGCCTAGGATGGTACACTTCCAATTACCACAAGGTACACAACTGATGGCAAATCAAACAAACTCAGTACCACAAGGAATACCACAGTGAACTGAGGGCGATGTGTTGAACATCCAAATACAACATTTCCACAAAAATTGCCATTCGTGGTAATCCTGTGGTAAGTGGTTCTGTGAGTTAGCATATCTAAAATTCGGGGAATTTTAATACGTTGATGAGCATCGAAATAAAACCCGGTACCAAAAAAAATTGCCCTCGTGCGCTCCTAATTTAGAGGTATCGTATGCTCCAACATTAACAGCATGCAGAAAAGAAATTTTAAAGGCAGGCGCAATAAAATACAATGCAATCATGAGGGGACACTACAAAAATGCTAACACCGGAGGTGGATTTAGATCTTTTCTGGGAATATAAACCATTAATGCAGCTTGTCACGATACGAGGGATGATGACAGTGAAGAATATCGACATATGACGATGGAGTTACTCTGAAAAAGAGAGAATAAATAATACCTGTGCCACGCGATCATTTGCGGATAGTCATACTTATTGTCAAACATTTGTGGATTTCTACTCTTTTTTAACTGCAATGATAATGCATAGTTAAAGTCGTCGAACTGAGACTGAACTGTCATAGGATCAAAAATTGTTTATATCTGTCGGAAAAGCGTCCGTTTTTTGCTGTGGATGACAAGGTAAAGGATTACAAATGTGCCACAGATGAAGGGATGGAGGACTTCCGGTATGCGTCATGTTTTTAAATATAATTTATTTTTAAAAGTAGATATTTTTTTAGTAAGCTTCTATGCGTCGAGCTTTCGTGGGTATACAAAACACGTTAATACTTTATAGACCTTTTCCCCCATGAAATGAGTCACCTTGACCATTATAGCCATGCAGAAGTTCATTGACGCGACTCAGTTTATACTTTGATGCTCTTCGCTATACAGTGTGTCTTAAAGAGACAAGAGATTCCAGAAAGAAAGCCGCCCCCAATTTTCCTCGCACCATAGGGTTTTACATTAATGGAATGTTACCAATGTATTGGATGACACCTGAAGTGAATAAGCGAATACGCCGTCTTTATGTAATAAAGGTGATGATGTCGTACTTTCTGTCGTGCCACGACAGGAAAGGTCAAAGCATGGTTTCTATGGGGAACGATTACGATACAGGAGGCAAGTTCAAAAACAAGGTTTGCGGTTTCTTTTGCACCTGTTGTCCAAAATAAATAAACCTTCGAAACGTTTCTCGGTAGGTGGCTACAACCGATCCAGTGTGAAGTTGAGAGAATTTATAATCCTAAAAAAAAATATCCTCCTGTCACTTTAAGAAGAGGACCCGCAATTTTAAATTAAAAGGTGGGTGACCCCGCCGGACAACCTCGTTCTCCCACTTTGCTCATTCAAAATGAGATTTTGGTTTAAATTTTTTTATTACCTCAGTGAAAGTTAAAGCCCAGGAAGGCGTTCCTTTTGGTGTTATGACAAAAAAACGTCTCAAATGTGATTCGACCAATTTAGTTAGACCGATTTAACTCAAAATTTGTAAGATGTGGTTTTTCTTTTGAAAAAGCAATCCCATATGCATTAAATTTATAAGATTTGTTTTTTAAATCTAAAAATGGATTGGTCCGTGATCACAATCTTGTGGGATTTATTAAATCCCTGCACTGTTAGAAATTTCCGAGTACATTAAAAAAAAAACAGGATTTTCCGTAAATTACGAAAATTGTTTTAGAAAACAATAAAATAAAAACAAACAAAAAACAAAAAATTGTTTAAAAAATTGTTAATTTACGGAAATAATTAAAAGCTTCCGGACGGCAGCAAAATTTCCGGCCTTTTCCGTTCCGTATTTAAAAATTAAGGAAAATTCTTGCTGAAAATCACATTTTTCCATATGAGGACATTTCTGTAAAATTACTGCCAAAGTTCCGTTAATGACAGAAAATTCTGCTAAATTTACCTAAAAAGAAGGAAATCTGCGTGCCAAAAATTTCCGTAAATTTGGCAAAAATTTTCTAACAGTGTGGAGGTCATGTTATAGCGCATCTAAAATGTCATAATATCCGGACTTCCACCCCAAACAAGTTGACTTTAGGCATGTTAGGTCACCCTGCCACAATTAATATATTTTTGGGATATGAGATTTTGATTGTACTTTGTACTCAAAGCATATTACCAATAGATATCCTTTTACACAGTGTTACACGGTTCTCCACTTCCACTAGTCTGGCTACTTTCGCGATTAACCTGGAACAGCTGTTGCAAAATTAGACCTTTTTTAATAATATAAATAATATAATTTTCAATTCGAAAACAAAATCGATGCACGTCAAAAGGGCATATGCCGCAGGGAAGTTGCTAGCTATATGGCTTTCATAAGGGTTAGAAAAGGGGATATTCTCATAACATATTCTACAATAAAACATAACATTAATGTAAAAGATGCATATTATTCAGATATCCATCGGATTCTACGGTAACAGTCAATGGTAGTACCATCCCACCAAAAGACAAATGGCCTTATTGGTGACAATGCTCACAAAGCATCATGCAGTTGAAATTTCTTATACTTCCATTCGAGATGAATACCTCTCTGCCCATATTGACCTCTTTACGATATACATGAAACAAATTATTTAATTTATTGAGCCTAACATAAACAAACACTTCAACCCTAAGGCAATTATAAAAATAATTGTTCCATAGATAAACTTCGAAGGGGGGGGGGGTATTGGTTTATATATGGAACTCTTGCCAAAATGAGTTTTGTAATTATCACATCCTTCCCTATTCCCTCCTTCCCATGCCCTCTTTCCCCCCTTCTTGCTCCCTTATATAACAGTTTCGTGTGCTGTCAACATCCAGGGAAGATTATAATACTTCATTCATATTTGGAGAACTAAATATATTATAAGTTCAAATCGTGGTACGCAACCTTTTAAAACTTGGTATTGTATCCACCATATATTTCCACTTAGTCTTCATCAGTTAAGATGCTTTTAGAAATTTTTTTGAAAGTTTTTATATGCTTACTTAATTTGAATAATTGTTTTTGTTTTGTTTTTTTTCTATTAACTTGTTTCCCCTATGCAATTATTATGGACATCTCTGGAATTGGCTTGAACTTCCTTGATATGACTGATTGGTTGTATAAGTTATCGCCTGATGTGACATATTCGGCATTGGTTTTAATAGAAGACGATAAAGAATGATAGGGATTCTACAATAAACAAGCTTAACTTCTGGATTGTAAAGAATGTCTCGATTGCCAGTGCCACGGGCAAAAACTTTTCTTACCATGACTCCTTTACTAAATGATTTCATTGTGATCGACCTCAATATTGGATATTTAAAGGTGCATTTTTGAATTCTAGCACATCTGTTATTTATGGTTCGCTAGATACAGATGAGAAAAGCTTATTCCCAAATTTAGTTGATACTATCTTGGCGGTTTGATTTTATGAGCAAGTGCTTTTATACAGGTTCCCATAGGCTACTGTATTTTTGTCCGTTTACGGACAGAAACAACACCGAATTTAGGATCGAATTTGCAAGTATATTTGGCACACATGCATTAATGCATTATCGAAAAATTAAGTAACACTGCCAGCCAGTAAACTAATCTCTACAACACCAAACACTGTTTTCCCCTTAACATCATTTCTTAAGTATACCCATATCATGACTAGACCCATCGCAGGCCTTTCTAAGTGGGCCTTGACTAAAGCGTCATTGAACGTGGAGGGGTTTTCTAGTCAAAGTAACTCATTGCTGATTGTAACAAGCCCAATCGATGTCCTTGTCTGCAGGAAACCACAAAGGAATCGACAACACCGGCCAACCATACCAGGAATGGTCCTTTCCATGAGAGAACAACATCGACATTAGGAAGGTTGATATTGACAACAGGCACCACAGTAAGAAGCCACCTCAATGTTCCTATGTACAACAACATAAAGTCCTCACCATTGACTCAGCTCTGTCCATATTTACATTCTTCTACAAACCTCCATCATTATACTTTCAAGCACCCTCAACCAGCCTTGGAATTCCACCAAACCTTACTTCGTTAGTTGGCTATTTCAACAGCCATATTACACAATGGGGCTACAATAAATTAACAAAGAACGGGCAGCTTCGAATAATGGATAACCCGTCAACATCTACGTCTTCCTTCACGACCTAGCTGCACCATCATTTCATAGGACCGATGGAAGAATAGGTTATCACCCTGATCTAGCTATTGTTAGTAAAAACATCTCTAAAAATTGTGTAGCAGATGTTCTGAATCCTGTTCCACTAACTCACCAATCGACTAATCGGTATCCAAGTCAACGCGCAAGTAAGACCAACAAAGTGCATCTTAGCATTGCTTTTAACTATAGGAAAGGCAGACTGCCAAGGATTCACCCAGGGCCTGGATCAGACGTGAAGAGGATGCTCCAAACCATAACTATGGCAAATTTGCCCAACAAGTGACAAACGGCCCGGAGATTCATCCCAAGAGGCTGTAGGACGGAAAATATCTCAGCCTTTCCAGGATGTGCTATATAGAGATATCAAGAGTATATCACCATGTTTGAAGCTGATCCTTTTTCGCTGAAACACTGTTACAGTGAGGAAGTTTCGGAAGAGGATCTCCCAGGAAAACCTGGCATACTTTTAATTGAATCCACCGATTAGGACCCAAATAGCAAGAGCAAGAAGCATGGTCTCGCATCCGAAAGCTCCCAGGGTAAATCCACAGACCTCCACAGCAGCCAAATGTCACACCCAACCAGGTTGCCCACCAGCTGCTTTTAAATGCAAATGCGCAGAACCCAAGAATGTCAACTAGACTGTAAGATGTATAGTGGTGACCCGGGTTTCACTCGCCCCTTCAACATGGACGAATGGGAATCCGGTATTGCTAAACTTCAACCAGAAAAAGCAGTAGGTCTGATACATCTCAACTGAACAGCTGAAAAATGTCGACCAGTAGCAAAGGAAATTTTCTTGAGATCTACAATTGCTGCCTTCTTTCCCACAGATTCCCAAGATCTGAGGAAAGCGCATGTTATGCATCCCAAAGCCTGGGAAAGATCCATCCATCCCAAGAGCTTCAGACAATATCACTCCTCATCCATACCTACAAGCTCTTTGAACGTCTCCTGCTCATCGTATCGCACCTGTGATAAGATCGACAGCTCATAGACGATCAGCAGCCTACGACATTGTTAATCACAGACGCCTACTCGCATAAGATTCTGGAAATCACCAAGGACGTCCGCTTGACTGGGCTTATCAAATGATTGCCTGGCAAACAGGATGTTCTTTGTTAGCTATGATCGAAGAAGACCGATGTGACGTAGGCTAGATGGACTACCACAAGGTAGCGTGCTGCACCTCCCTGTTCAACCTCTTACCACGATCTTGGAATTAGTGCACAAGTGCAGCTTCACAGTTGTTGAAGAGAGACCTCCAAAGCTTAGGATGAACTCACACCATATTAATTAGGAAAGCCACCTATATACGTGCAAATCCTTCCAAGCCACAGGTGTGTGCTTTCAATCTACGCAACAGTGAAGCCAAACGTCAGCTAAGTTACCTGGTCTAGACACCCCTGAGCACTGTGATAACCCTGTCTACCTGTGAGTTAACTGACCGCACTCTCTCTTATAAGACCCACATCGAGAGACGAAGGTAAAGTATGTTCACGCAATAACATCTTGAACATCTCACCTGGCACAAGATGGGGTGCTCGACCCACATACCCAAGATCGACGGCACTTGCCCCGAGCTACTCTGTGCAGAGTATGGCTTGCCCAGTATGGAAATATCAACCCATGCCAAGAAGCTTGATTTCAGCATTAAATGCTCCTGCCGGCTTATCACAGGATGCTTCCGTCCAACACAACGGAAAACTTATACATCCTAGCAAGAATTGCTCCACCATACATCCTTCGTATCGTAGCGAGCATGCAAAGAGCGTAGCTGCCAATTATCTACTATGAAGCACCCTATGTCTGTACAGATGCCTGCCTGCCACCGCCTTAAATCTATAGAGAGTTTCTTAAGCCAAGTCCAACCTCTTAACACAGTCCTAAGGAGCTTAAGAGGTCGCCTGTGAAAGAAGACTTTGCCATGTACCAAGTAACATCTATCGGTATTGAACCTGGTATCATCTCTCACCTGGCACTGAAGCCTCATGGGCTGAATGCGATGCCTCAACAGATTCAGAACCAGATTGGCCGATCTAGGTTTTTCCTTGCAGAAAGTGGGCTACTTGGATCAGATCAGGACACTACCACGTGGTTGTGGAACGCACCACAGACAATGGCCCATCTCTTGGTCTGCCCACTGCTGGAGCAACAAAGCCCAAACAAGGACCCTGTGGAATTCAGTGAAGCGCCAGAATGTGGAACTCATCTCTGGCTATATAATATTTAGAACTCACAGTGTTTGGACCGAATTGAAGAAATGGTCTCAAATTGATGTGTTTTCAATAGGGGCAATTTACGTAGTTCCCGAGGGGTTCAAACTTTCAAAATGCTCCAAACGGTAAACATTTCTCACATTGTCAGTTTAGCCATAAGGATTCCAAAGATGTATAGTGTGTAACCACCTACGACCAGTGGTTTTTGGAGTTAGGTTAAATGGCTAAAATTGTAAAACGGTCAATTCCATTTGTACATGGGTCATTGCTCCAATTTTGGTAAAATGAATCCAGCTTAATGTCTCAAAATAATGAATAGTTTGTAGGGCAGCCTACAATGCATATTTTATCATGTTATTGACAAAATAGGCCACAGAAAACATAATCCAGTTGGCAGTGAACTTTTGGCTTTGACCTGTACCTCGGTAAGTAAACATTTAACATAACCACACTATAACTTTTTGGAAGTCCTCTTTCCTCAGTCAATAAGTTGCAAGTATTTAAATTTAATCAGAGCACCTTACAATTGTTGACCTCTAATTAGATTGACTTTTTTTTACCAATTTAGTCCCTTAGGCTACCCTATAGCTCCAAATCAATGGTCGTAAGTGGTCAACTATACATTTTGGAATCTTATACGAGACGACTATATGGAAAATGTTTCAACATGTTTGGAGTAGTTTTAAAAGTTTAACCCCTGTTCACACCTTAAATTGGCTTCCTATTGAAAAGTGGCATCGAACCCACAATTTGAGACCACTAACTACCTTGCATTAATATAAAGTTCCATACTAAACCAAGGTGTCAAACCTAGATGAAGGCGGGCAATTAACGAACTCCTTAATAAGGACCCTATGATATTCTGTTCCTGCTCTATGGCAATGGTAGCAACATTCGTCGATCCTAAAAGTGCTTCGTCATGAAAATATCAATGACGTCACATTTATCATGTTCAAGCATTCTCCTTGCATCGCACTACACGCACCAAGAGACCAATCGTCCCTGTTTATTTTTTAGCAATTAATAAAATACTACATTTTCACATTAAAATATCTAAAATACACAAGTATTCAAATAGTTCAAGGTCCTCTACAACTCCGTCTCCCCCACCTCGCTGTGGACTAGTTAGGCTAAAAATAACAGTAGTTCAAGTTCACTTGCCGGCGGGTAGTCCCGTTTTTTTCCCTTCCAGTTGATGCGATACCACTTTGTACGTCACGAATGATATGTGGCACCGGCTTGGCATGTTGTGTGTTGCCTCAAGGCCAGGTTCAGACCAAATGAATTATCGGACGGCGGTGGTATGATACTGGTGATTGGAACTCGGCGGAACCCTGTGTAATTGTATGACAATTAACCTTGGGTAATATTGTTGTATTAATTGTCAAAATAAATCCAAAATCGTCAGTAGTAGGTCATGCATGAATGCGTAGGGCGTTAGGTCTATATCCAATCTAAATGGAATCTTGTCGGTATGCAGTGCAGTGTCTTCTTACAGAGCTGACTTCAATAAAGAATAACAGTATAATCGAGACATGCGTTCCATAGGATGCGTCTTCACGCAATGAGCGATTCCATCATTTGTGGTTTTGGAAGGTATAACGTACAAGTTACCAGCTACTTACATTTGTATTGAGGGGCATGTTCTTGACGCGAGTCTCATTGGTAAATAAGCTAGCTCAGGATTGATTTGGAAGAAGCGGGAGGATTTTCCAAGGCGACCTGATGAAATTTTTTTTATCCTACGAACATGGACAAGAAGAAGAAGGGCGCCAAGATCCGGTTTTGTTTAGAAGTAATTTAGTACGGCGTGCTAATAGTCCGACACAACGGTAAAGAATAGAGCACTCAATTCAGTTGACTCTTCACGCAACATAAGTTTCAAGCTTTATCCGTTATCGTCCAATGGACCCGACTGTGCTCCCGCCGGACTTCTGCAGGTGCAGGGGAATGGGTGTCACAAATAAACGCACTTCAATCAGGGAATTTGTCAGGGGAAAAGTTTTTTATATCAAGTCAGATTAAATTACTGTTTTTGTCTTACAGATCCCAGACACAATTTCAAGTTAAAAACTGATGTCTGTCCAGCCACTTCAGGCTCAGTACAATTACCAACCATGAATTTTCATTATTTTGCACATGTTCCGGATTTAATAGCAAATCGCTGCTCCAAGGCCCCTGACTGGATGTTATCGACACTAGATCCGTCTGCGGTGCCAGTGATAGTAACATATCTTGTCAACATGGTGAATAGGCTCGGCAGAGTGTTTAGATCTCCGGTTAGATCTGTATCATTTTTCATACATGATGTATTCATGTTGCCGTTACAAGAGTAACGTGTCGATGAATATGGCGTGTCACACCCCTTAGGCAATCCAAACTGTTGGGAAGGAGAGATCATCTGCCAATTGATACCTCGTATATCGTTTTACCACCACTGCATTATTATGGTAGACAAATTCTTCGGCTGAGTCCTTTGGGAGGTATGCCTAATTATTCCCGATAACACTATCAACGTTGGAGTTACAAACTGAAATGCCTTTAGGTATATAAGCAAAGCGTGCATATCGACAGTCTCTCTCTATAAACCGGTCTTGAGTTTATGAAGGCCATTTAAGTCAGTGCTCCCGACTTCAAGTAAGAAAAACGCTTAAGGACAGGTCTAAAATTAAACCAAACCACTTGTTCCTCTATGGGGCCCTCGGAGAATGGAACCCAAAACATTGTTATTAAAAATCTGAGAAACCCAAAAGGTTCCTAATACCATGAATCATAGTGTAGACGAGCTTGATCAGAGTAAAGATTCGGCTGGAAAAAGACGCCAATGGTTGCAAGATTGAAGCTGAAATATGATATCAAGGGAGAGGCGAAGAAAATTTGCTTTAAAAATGGTTGGGGCCGGGTGACGCAAACTGCCCAAAAGTGGCTGGCGTTAACAAAATGTCGCCTAACCTATGTTTTTTTTTTTCTTGAAAATACAGACAGTTAGACATTAGACCAGAGGAGCAGTTGACTAAAAATTGCCAATTGGTTGGCAGTAACAAAATCTAGTTGTCAAATGCATGTATCCACGTTTTGTATGCATGTTTACAAGTCTTGCCTATTTTCGCGTGTTGTTTCGAAGACAACTCGCGAAGTTGAACAATGTACACAGCTGTATACAATGATCCAGCTGAATCGATGTAAATTCAACTAACATTGTTGGAAATGTGTTTGCAATAATTCATATATTTTAGTTCCGCTCTGTAATTTACGATTTGTTCGAGGGAAGACTGTTTAAATGATGAAGATAATTGGATCACTTCGAATAGTTTGACTTGTCATCTTGTTCCGCGCCGGTCGTTGGCCAATAAAACAGAAAGTGGCAGATTGATTAGGAAGTACACGCCATCTGATATGAATATATATGGAAGTTTGTAACAAGAATCATATCCACTCAAACGGGTGTGTTATGACAAGGACAACGTAACAAATCGAAGGAGATGACTCAACCGACAGACCAACCTTCTACCATACCGTGATATTTTCAGTTATGAGTGACGTGAACTCGCTTTGGTCCCTTCCTTGGCCTTCAGTGTGATTCCTGACTCTCCATGCGCGTCATTTGGCAGAAGAGCGATTTAAGGGACTCCCCAAGTCATATTCAGAGAGAGGGGCTTTTGGGCCACCGCCGGCCGTGGAAAATTACCTCTTCAATTACTTTCCAGTCGCAGTAGGCGTTGGCTTACGCAACACC
>JAMKCH010017880.1:0-23103 GCA_023653785.1 Ophioderma brevispina
AAATGTGCCATATTGCTCGATAACCCCCAGTAGGAATTGCTCCACCCGACCTCCGGCCGTAGCGTGGCAAGCATGCAAGAGCGTGCTGCCAAGTATCCATGTGAAGCACCCTATTCTGGACAGATACCTGCTGCCAACCGCCCTTAAATCCAGAGAGAGTTTTTTTAAGCAAAAGTCAACCTCTTGACACCGTCCTCTAAGAGGTCAAGAGAGTCGCCTTGTGGAACGAAAAACTTTCCATCACCAAGTACATCTATCGTATTGAACTGGGCATCTCCCACCTGGACTGACTCCTCATGGGCTTGAATGGCGATGCCTCACAGATTGAGAACCAGACATGGCCGATCTAGTTTCCACTTGGCAGACGTGGGTCTTCTGGAAGCAGATCAGCATACTACCTGTGGTTGTGGGAACAGCACCACTACAATGGAACACCTCTTGGTCTGCCCACTGCTGTGTAACAATGCACAAACAAGGACTTGCGGAATTCAGGAGCAGCCCAGACGTTGTACCCGCTTTGGCTGGATCATATTTGAGAACCACATTGTTTGGACACGATAGAAGAAGAAGACCCCCAAAAACCATTCCTGGTACTACACGGTTCAGATAACCGTCTTTAAATGAATTGCCGTTTGACTTTAATTAGTGTCTTTCTCTCCCCCCCCCAAAAAATATATTGCTCAGTAAGTTAATTATGCGGATCGCCCTTCTTCATCCCGACAGTAAATCCGCTCTTGCTACTGTTTGCCTCAGCCTCCTTTGCCCGGAGAAGGGTATGGAGTCGGATGTGGAGGGAGGGGGAGGAAAGGGCGGAGGCCTCATCTTTTTGTAAAAACCAAAATGTTCAAAATAAATTGATATAGGGTCAGCCTAGCCCTAGGCCTACTCGTTGAATAATGCCCATTTATAACATAATTTATTCATCTGTTAGTCCTAAAAAACTGAATCCTATAAATATATTTTGATTACATTTCAATTCAACGTACTCGAGGATCAATTGTTAATGCTGAATGCATGTGCATCAACATTGCATCGATGTCTTACTGCCGTGGTAAATATGGCAGTGGACATCCATTTTAACAATCGCCAAGGTTTCCGCATATATTCACTGAAATGTGGCCAACTTCGGGCAAATTTGAAAAAACGGCACCTTCGGGCACTGTCAAGTTTTGGGGTCATTGTTAGATACGGCATTTTCTTCCCAATTCAATTAGATTCGTCCTCCAATATATACTTAAGAATACGGCGTTCAAACATCTAGTTTTTAAAAGCTAAAATACGAGTAAAAAACGAGAATCAATGTACTCATGTTAAGGAACATGCCTATCTCCTACTTTTAATAGAATTCTGCTCAATGATCTCAAATGACCACAAAGACGCTTGTTTTACCTTGAAGATGATTGACGGTGACCTGGTTCCATGTCTAAAAATAATCATAATCAGTATTTAATTGTAAACATTAGCCAAGTTCCATGCTTTTATAAAGAAATGACAATTCTACAATATATGTCGCTATCGGCTTAACTATGTACATCGATGCATGTTGATGCACATGCATTCAGCATCAATATTGATCTCGTGTTGTATTGTACCATAAAATAGTTTTTACGACCTGTTTTACGAGCGCGTCGATGATCATCGGTCAAGGGATTTGGGAAGAGCTTTCTCCTTCTCTCCTACCGCCATGCATTATAGAGTTGAAAATGCAAATTTGTTAAACCCTCGTCCGACCAATGAGGGGTTCCCCCCCCCACAACGGATGCTCCTCTGTCGCACAAAACGCAAACGAAATATGGACGAATTTTACGTACTTGTAAGTTCATCCTTTGGGGTCCATTTTAGCGAAACAATGGGAGATACCACCTTCAGGGAGTTCAGGGCGCCCTATGATTTTAACAAGAAGAATGACTTAATTTAGATATCATAGACCCAAATATCACCCGCCCCCATATCATAGACAATGTTTAATGGGTCGAAATGGGGTATGGGGCCGAATTTGGTTTTTTTAGGCGAGCAAATTAAAAACAGCTTTTGCGCACCTTTCTAAGTGCGCCCTCATTTTTCATAAAATATATTTTTAGTACTATTGGGCCGTGGAACTGAAATTTTGCCAAAATTGACACTTGGGCCCAATACTTACAAAATCCATTTTTGAGCAATTTATGACCATCTCATTCATTTTCATGTTGTATTATTATATAATATGATTTGGGCACCGTAAAAATGCATGTTTTAGCAATTATGACCATTTACGTCATTTTAAAATTTTGGTTTTAGCCTATACGTAACGCATGTGGGCAAATTAGGTCACCTCTGCCCAATACGTAAAAATTTGAAGCATTTTATGACTATTTTAACTACATTTTTTAAGGTCTACTTTTTTTTGAGGTTGTGTTTTTGATAACAAAGAAGATTTGATTTAACTTAGTTATCATAGGCCCAAATGGCCCCCCCTATAATTTTTGGGGCCCAAATACCCCCTCCCCATATCAAGTGAAATGCGGACAAGTTTTATTTGGGGTCGACTGGTTTATGGCCGAATTGTTTCAGGGCTGAGTTCAATGAAAAACAACTTTTGGAGAATTTTTTAAAGTTCTGTAAGTGCGCCCTCATTTTTCAGACAAAAAATATTTTTCATACGTATTCGGCTGGGGAACCTGGAATTTTGCAAGAAATTGAAACTTGGGCCCAATACGTACAAAATTCCATTTTTGAGCAATTTATGACCACTTCACTCATTTTATTTTTGTATTATTATATAATATAATGTGGGCAACGTAAAAATGCATGTTTTGAGCAATTACGACAATTTAAAAAAATACACTTTTTTGGTTTTAGCCTATACTTAAGCATGCGGGCAAATTTGGTCACCTCTGCCCAATACGTACAAATTCAATTTTGAAGCATTTTATGACTATCTAACTGATTTTTTATGGTCTAAATCTTGTTTGAGGTATGTGTTTTTCATTAAAAAAAAAAAAAAAAAAAATATGTTTGTATTATTATATAATATGATTTGGGCAACGTAAAAATGCATGTTTTTAGCAATTATGACCATTTACGTCATTTTAAAATGTTTGGTTTTAGCCTATACTTAAACGCATGTGGGCAAATTTGGTCACCTCTGCCCAATACGTACAAATTCAATTTTGAAGCATTTTATGACTATCTAACGGATTTTTTATGTCTAAAATTGCCAAAATCAGAATTTAAAAATTTTAATTAAAAAGAAGATTTGATTTAATTTAGATATAAATACGCCCAAATAGCCCCCCCCCCCCCACCTCATAAATTTGAAATAGGACAAGGTGTAATTGGGCCGAAATGGTTATGGGGCCGAATTGGTTTCAGGCTGAATCAATGAAAAACAACTTTAGGGATTTTTTAAAGTTTTGTAAGTGCGGCCTCATTTTTCAGACAAAAATATTTTTCGTACATATTGGGCGGGGAACCTGAAACTTGGGCCCAATACGTACAGATTCCATTAGTGAGCAATTTATAACCATTTAAATAATTTTTTTATGTTTGTATTATTATATAATATGATGTGGGCAACGTAAAAATGCATGTTTTTACCAATTATGACAATTTAAGTCATTTGAAAATGTTTTTAGCCTATACTTTAGAATGTAGGAAATTTTGGTCACCTCTTCCCAATACGTAAAAATTCATTTTTTTTAATGCTTAAAATCTTACTCATTTAATGGTCTAAATCTTGTTCGAGGTATGTGTTTTTGATTTACAAAGAAAGTTGATGTGATTTAGGTATCATAGGCCAAAATTTCCCCCTCCCCCATATCGTACGTATTGGGCCGGGGAACCTAAAATTTTGCCAGAAATTGACACTTGGGCCCAATACGTACAAATTCCAGTTTTCGGCAATTTATGACCATTTCACTCATTTTTATGTTTGTATTATTATATAATATGATGTGGGCAACGTAAAAATGCATGTTTTGAGCAATTATGAAAATTTAAGTAATTGCCAATTTTGGCCACCTCTGCCCGATACGTACAAGTTCAATTTTTAAGCATTTTATGACTGGGTTTAAATAAGGACAATGTTTTATTGGTTATGTGGTCGAAACGTGAGTCAATAGAGGAGAGTTTGCAGATGGAGGGAGGACTTTATTTTCAAGATCTTGTGATGCGCCCTCATTTGTCAGACTGAAATTATTTTTCGTACGTATTGGGCCGGGGAACCTAAAATTTTGCCAAAAATAAGAGACTTGAGCCCATTACGTACAATTTGTACGTCAGTCGCACGGTCGAGATATCAACTAATCCGAGGATCGATATTTTCAACGTAAAATCGCCAGAAAAAACATCAAAAATCAACAGGAAAATGTTGAAAAAATTAATATCACCTGAATCACAAGAAATTACTAGAAGTTTGTCTGATTCATTTAATTCATAAAATCACCGTAGGTAGTGAAAGCTATTTGGTATTTCTTGCTAAATGCCAGGAATATTGTTTCTCAACATAACTTCCGATGTGGAATTTCGGCTCGGTTCTGACACTCCGGCGATCCAAAATGTAGTATGATTTTATATAGCTAGACCTGTTGTCGCATAGCCGGGACCGAGCCGGGATTGGTACCTGATTTTAAAGCAGTCCCCGCCCCCATTGGCCGAGAATATACGGGGATTGTCACACCGAAGCCCGGCTAGTAGGGGCCGGGACATAGCGGGGGATGTACAAAAAATGTAAGCCCGGCTACCCGGGATTTCGTGCTACTTTAGCGGGGACAAATCCGGGGGTGTCACAACAGCAAAATGTACATTCCCGCCTAAGTCCCCGCTAGTCCCGGGGCCCCCAGGCCCGGGATTGAAATTGACAAGTGCATAAGGAATAACACCGCAATTTATTGAAGATTGATAGCTGATGGGATCAAAGAAAGAAATATGCTTGCATAAGGACTTTGATTACGCATATCGGCGAAGTAACTGATTTCTGCAAAGATTATTATTAAATATTATACCTTCCAATACTCTGGGGTATATAAAGCCCAAAAGTTGCACCTTTTTTTTTGAAAATGAATCATAATTTTCTTTCCCTAAATAACAGTAACCACTAGATGTACATCATGCTACATTGAATCGAGCAAGTAATAGCACTGTTGATAGCTAGTAAATCCGCTCGGTATTCAGAGGATAAAGCACTTCAAATTACTTTTTTGCTGGAGGTACAGAGCCATTGTTATTACCCATGCAGTTGATAAGATTTCAGATGCTATATCACCACCCCAATTAAGATTGATCTCTTTTTATGACGCAAAGCACAAGATACTGTCCTCTTTCACTAATAAGTGAACCTTGGGCTTCTATTATGTGTTCGATTAACCTTGACCGTATATTTCCTCATTTTTCTTTTAAGGAAACAAAGATGAACAACAATCATGAAGGAAAGTTGTTTGACAGACTGTGACCTAACATCTTTGCGCAGAAACAAAACTTAACTTACAGTAACGTGCCGCGAAATCTCATTTCTATTTAATTTACCGCGTTGTTAGCATAGGTCGCTAGACCCCCTTCTTTTGTAATCTTCTAAAAACACTGTAATAAATTGAATAGAAATGAGGTCCAGTAATAAGTTATAGATCCTGACCAAGTTACATATCTTACTACCATGAGTTTTGTTCACATTCGTTTCTTTTTTTCAAAAAATGATGAAATATACAGTCAAGATTATTGACCTCAAAGTTTATTTTAATCGCGAACGAGGCCAGCGCAATCTAAACTGGGCGATGAAACCTGAAATCTGTTTAACTGCATGGACAGTAACAATGGCTCTGCAGTTCCAATTTTTTTTAAAAAACCGAATCTGAAGTGCTTTGTCGGCTACATGCCGGGTGGATTTACTTATCAATAACTTCAATATTTTCTTGAGTCAATGTACCATATAAACTATGAGGCAAAAGAGAAAAATATGCTCGGATAAGGACCAAGGTGGCGCGCCCCTGGGAAGTAAATAATTCTTCCGAAATGTTTTTTTCTAGAATTATAGAAATCAGTTCTATCATGTCTACGTGTGTTCTCATGTCTGGTATGTGCACATTTTCTAGAAAATGAATTAAATGTCATCTCAAATTTTGCCCTGAATATGAGTGACCAACGGATGTACGCCATAATTCATTGACTCCAGCAAATAAGGGGCTATTGACGAAGAAGGCCAAACAGATTCCTTTTTCATCTGGAACTGCAGAGCCATTGTTATTATCCATGCAGCTGAAAAGATTTCAGATGTTATACCTCAACCCCGATTTAAAGTAAGCTATTTTGTCATGATGTGGAACACAAATTGCCTGTCCTCTTTCATGAATAAATAAAGTTAGAGGTTCTATTGTGTGTTCAATTAACTTTGGCCCTATATTTCATCATTATTTTATTCGAGAGGGAAACGAGGGTGAACATAACTCATGGGGGAAATTTTGTTTGGTATAACATCTTTGTGCAGAACCAAACCCGTAACCCCATTTCTATGCAATTTACTGCGTTATTAGCAAAAACCGAAAATTATTCACCTATATGAAATGCAGGTAAACCGGTGCCGAACCAACTTTTAAATTGAACAAAAAAGAGTTCTTATATTATCATGATTAAGGTATGGGTCTTGATTCTGCACCAAGATGTTAGGTCACAGCTTGTCAAACAATATTTCTTTCCTGATTTTTGTTCATCTTCGTTTCCTTTTTGAATAAATGATGAAATATACGGTCAAAGTTATTGAACTCCCAGTAGAAGCTCAAGTTTTAATTTATTCGTGAACGAGCCCATAGCTCAATTTAAATTTGGCGGTGATAACACCGCAAAGCTTTTCAATGTAATGAAAAATAACAATGGCTCTGCAGTTCCAGAGAGAATCTGAAGTCCGTTGTCCATATGCATAACGGGCGGATTTACTTATCAATAGCGCCATTATTTGATGGAGTCAATTGAACGTGGTGTACATCCGTTGGTCACTGATATTCAGGAGGAAAAGAAGATGAAATTTAAATCATTTTCAAGAAAATTTTAAAGAAGGTCACAGACCTTTAAAACAGGGTGGGTGGCGTGGGAATCAAGTCCGGCGTGTGTTTTCTTGTGTTAAACGCCATTTCCGTCGTCTGCTGAATTAATGACACCGGAGTCATTTTATTATAAAATCGTTCTGTTTACTCATAAGGGCGCTGATTTGGGCTTAACACTTAAGGGACCAAGGGGTTTTCACTCCCGTTAGTGCCCGGGGGGTCCATGGTAAAGTAGCTCAGTACGAGTACTGTTGTTGTTATTTGCGGGGGGGACACTCTTCTGGCAATATTAATACCATAACAAGAGTGGTGCTAGGCGTGTGTGACGCAATCTAAGGGAGGACATGCACTTAAAGGCACTATCAGTGATTTGCTAAATCAGAAAATCGAAAAAACTCTGAGTGTTTTCTTGATGTCTGTCACCAGTCTAGTTATCCTAACCTACCCTACAAATGATAGGAACAGAAGCACCCTAATAAGGACAAAATCTGATATTTTAGGCATCAGTGTCCGTTCGGACACTTAATACAACACCAACACGTATTGGAATGGAATTTCGTATCTTTGAACAGTGCCGTTTTCTTCTTTTCTGTCAATCTTCAGTTGGAAAAAGTAACTTATGAGAATTCTACAGGCTTGTCCTTCACTTTCAAGCTATTCCTGCAAATTTCAAATATTTTGATTCTTTTGGATAAATCACTGCTTTGGTCTTTAACTATGAGGCACTAATCTTGAAGAAAAAAAACATTTTGGGTGCTAGTAGAAAGGTGTAGGATGCTTTTGGAGATGATCATTTTTTAAACCAGATACCGACCAGTGCTGAATATTAACATGGCACACATGGTGAGCACCGAGTAGATTTTGAGTAAAAAACAATTATATTTAGAATTTCGCGCGTTTAAAAATCTCTCAAACTGACAATAGATTTGAATTTTTTTGCCACTTCCTACTCTCTTTCTACTACGTTCTTACAAAAAACAAAGTATGTGCATTAGATATCGTTAAATTCCAGCTATATCAGACTAGAATTTCCTAATTTGAAAACACGGCTCTTTTGGTAGAGTGCTTCATAGTCCACATTGTTTTTTCCGATGAAGCTCTTTGTGATACATTATTCAAGCATTTTGTTATTAAAAAGCCCTTATATCTCAATGTTGAGCTTCCGGTCCAATTGGTTTTCAGCTCATAATGAGACAACTATTTCATTATTCATTATTTTCTGGATATATATTACTTTACTACGTTTTCGGACATTTATATAGAGTATAATCTTTGTTACTTGCACTCCATTAGCAAAAACAAACAAAACAAGTATTTGAAAAAAACTGTGCCGAGGTCGCCATAGAAACTAAAAAATTAAAAAAATGCAAACATATTTATTGTAAAAAAAAATAAGTACACAATATCAAGACTAAATTTGTTGACACTTTTACCAGCAACAACTGGCATGTATGGCAAAGAGGTGATAACCATTTTTTTTGTCTGAAGCAAAAACTTGCGAAACATGTATGACAGGAGTTCCTTGGAGAAGTGTTAATTGATTTTCATTTCATTATTTACCATGATTCGATCAAAATATCAAAAAATAGACAGTAACAATGAAGGATGACAAAAGCACTATACGCGTACGTCTATGACCAAAGCAGAGCAAAGCTCAAACAAGTATGGCCACCCTAATTACTTAATACGGTGCAAGGACAAGTCCAAATAAAACAAAGACAACATTAAGTGTATAAACAGACAAGACATGTGAGGCAGACATGTTGGCTATGGCATTGCCTATATACGGTATTGACAACCAGTGGCCCTGACAAGTATATTAAATATGGCAGGAAGAAGACATAAATGAAAAAACGAAAGAGAATCAATATGTAGACTAGCAGGACCGACCAACCACCAATTTCCAAGTCAAAGCGAGATAATACTGATTCATCAGATAAAAAAACAGCATTTTGGAAAAACCATGAAAAACCCATGCACGTACAACGCTCTGATGGCAATATTTACCATCACATTGTGAAATGCCACAAAGAATAATCGACATCGAACGCGCCGAATGCTCAAACGAGATACAGACCACTCTTACGAGTAAAGTGATAATAAATAGGATTTATACATGCACTTTAATGGAAACAGAGTTGCAAATAAGGGCATCAATATCATTCCACAAGATATTAAGTAGTATTGAGCCTGCAACCGCAACTATAAGGCTATGCTACACCGGGCATAATTTTAAACAATAACATAGCACCAACATTGGTTGCCCTATATACTAGTAGGCATATACTATCAGTACTGACCATAACCAAGAAGCTTGGACAAGGGCAGTGTGAGTCCTGATACCAGAGCTAAAATGTAAACATGATATGACAATGCCCCACGGCCTTGATGGACTTCCATCAAGTCTGACATTTCTCTGTGCCTTTGTACCCTTTATACATTAGGGAATCATACATGTATCAATACTCTTGAACACAGATTATACTATTAACCAATTGAACTGGACTTAGATGTAGTCTAGTGCCAAAGGAGTATTTGACACCAGCTCTGTTTGACCCTGAACAAGCTGCAGGGATTAGAGTTATGGATGCTGGGGATGGATGGGTGAGTTCTTGTTAATAGTTCAGGCAAATGATGAGTTAATTAAAAGGTGTATGGCAAGATAGGAACTGGAAAGGGTAAAACATCCCTACTTGTACTGCTCCAGAAATTTTTACTTAAAGTTTAAAATAATAATAATAATAATAATTAAATTGTTCTTATAAGGCGCAAAATCTTCCGAAGAAGTCAGAGCGCACAGTAACATGAAAAAAACACTATTTGTTTACTCGCCCTTTATCTATCCCTGTACAATATAACCAAACTGCCTATCTCTTAAGCCCAATTTACACGGAGACATTTGAATTGAATGTCCCCTAAATTTGTGATTAATGACTTGCTCTGAGTTCCAATTTACACGAGGACTTTTTTGTCCTGGCAAGTTGACCTATTTGACCAGGGCTACCCCAATTTTGAATGCCATTCTGCCTATATACAACAAAAAGTGTCGAAATCTCACACTGTGATTGTGTGGTATTGTAATGAGATAGAATATCCAAGCTTCAGCGTATCTATAACTATGACATAGTATATAATTTAGAGAGCGAACTCTGTAAGTTGATAATTTAACAATGGCCCCTACAGTAGCCAGGAGAACGAAAAGTGTACTTGCTTTATGATCCTCGAACATTGCCTTTGACTGCATACAAACAACTGAACAGGAAAAAAAAAACAAATACTCTGTTGAGGTTGAACGTTCCTAGCTTCTTGTGAACACTTCTTCCTCTATGATCAATTCTTACCAGTTTATTTCATAAATGGCCACTGATCTTGCGCATTTTAAACACAAAATGTGAGTGATAGTAGACTGAAGACCTGCACTGGACTTCAGACATATCAAGGGCAAACATTTTGAACCTCATGATTGGTCAACCTTGTGTAAACTGCCTCGCAAAACCCATCAACATGCCAAGGTGGGTAGCTATGGGTCCTATGGGGTTGACTATGGCTTGGAAAAATAGAGCAGTGCTCTATTCACAAGCAATAGAAAGAATATTTTGCATTGCAGTAAAATTGGGGGAAGTGACCAATTTACACGGAGACATTTTAGGACCATTCTAAATTCCTTTCAATATAAACAGGAACAGTCCTCCGTGTAAATTGGGCTTTTTAGCCGTCTTGGCAGAGACTAAGATCAAAGAAAAGCCTTTAGGACAATTTAAAACCTGCGATGATTTTGTTCGATATCTGAAATTGCATCGCATACACACCAAACACTAACACTCCAAAATTAATAGTAGTAAGTGGATCAATTTTCACAAGAGGAAAAACGTTTTAATGAATTCCTGCTGTAAATGAATCATAGAGTAAAGCATTGTCAACTATATGGAAGCCATTTAGGACTTCAATGTCAGAAATTGAGCATAGTGGTTTCTATAGCCGAAGGTCCTAGGGACCTCGGCCAAAAAAAGAGACGTTGGCCAAGCGTTGTGGTATTTACATTCACCACTCAGCATACATACAATGTGATAAAGGCATCTAAAAAAACGTAGCTTATATGATTGTCCTTGTGGGTGTAGTCCTGGAGGATAGTGCTACCACCATCCTTCAGTCTCATGAGACAAACATTGATAACGCTTACGCAAGCCACATTTTTCAAAAATCAGTAAAAAAATCGCTTTGCAAATGTTTCGGTGACGTGAGACTAGTGCAAAATTCAGCGTGCCAGTCAGCAAGCTAGCTAGATGACGGGCACACGCCGGACTTAATGCATACAAAGTAAAACAATAATCTAATTGTAATATAATCTGTACGGACTTTCTTGATAAAAGTATTTAACTTAATTATATTAATAATATAATAATAAAATAAAAATGAAAAATTCACTAGAAAGATTTTACTACTCTACAGCACGTCGATGAGTACATTTTTAATCTCGTACATGAAACGGTAGGCTCTACATCATACGAACAACAAGCAGGGGTGTTACGTATTCAATGTATAGCGTTTCAAATGGGCTGTCGAAGGACTATCGTACTCAAACGCTAATTCAGAATAATTTCGGAGCTCGGAAAATGGGTAAAACACGTTGTGATAGGTTGATTTGAAAAAAATGAAATATTTTGGGATTTTAGTCTGTTAAAAACGCGGGTCCAAAAATCATAACGCGGTGCCAGGAAAACTCAATAGCGGTTATTAAAGGACCTAAGAGATGCAGTCGTAGGTTTGTGGTTTTCCAACTAGTAAGACACATTATATAAAAACAAACCTTAATATAGCAGAAAGAGGAAAAAAGTTGAAATCTGTTCAGAAAGCTGAGCAAAAAGTTTGATATGCTTGGTAATTCATGGGTTTAGTTGTCCAGTAGTGGGAATTTTCACGAAGCTGGATACACAAAGGAAAGCCTAATTTTCTCTCTTCGCAACTTTCGAACTAAGAAAAAGTTGGTGGAGAGTTCATTTTTCATTTCATTTCAACTTATTGCACCACGGAGGCCCAACAACAGAAAGTTGTCTTTCCTTGGGGCCGGGGTACATTAATTAACATATGTACAATTTACAAATTACAATTATCTTAAGCTAAACGTACTGAATACATACAAAGCAAAGCAAATTAAATATTGACAAAAATGAAACCACAAGACCAAAAACATATTAAAACAGCAATTTAACAAGAAAAAGGGTCACTTCCCTCCCCCCCAGAGTTTTTCTTGAAGACATTTAAAGATGACAGACTGCTGAAAATCTCATCAAGATTGTTCCGATATATTGCACCTCGATAGGAAATACTACGTTTTTTGTAGTCTGTATTAGGTAGAGGATGGCAAGCATTATATTTAATGTGCCGAAAATTATAGCTGTATTAGAGTAGGAGAAAAGACGAGTGAGAGAGGGAGGGGTTATACCACTAAAGATTTTGTAGCTAAATGGAAGCAGGTGTATTGCTGGCGAGTGAGAGTGGTTTCCAATCGAGCTGGCTCGTTCGTTCGTTCGTGTCCACAAGTCATTCGTAAGGCTGTGGGGTGTCAGGAATTGTTCAACTGTGTAAGCTGATCAGGGCCGCGGTATCTATGATACGGAACGCTACTGGACATGGCCCGCGTTTTGTGTTTTTTTTAAACTGGGGGCGGAGTGGGAACAGTCACGGGTTTACAACCCTTATCTTATTCGACACTGAATGCGATGTACATGTACAGTGTGACTTCTGTACACGGGGCCGACAGCTTAACGACCCCTCCGAAGGATGGGATGCTTACATGATTCATTTGCCCATTTCCAGTGAACCATGAGGAGAGCGGTATTCTGTATTTAATCACTAGCTCGTATACAGATTAAATCCAGAAGTGAGCACCGAGTGAATCCCAGCCAGTGACCCCAGCGGGATTCGAAACCGGGCTTTTGTTTTGGTATATGCGCACATGCAAGCACCCTAACCACTAGACCACGCTCTCGGTGGCTAAGAACCACTTTACTGGTGTGTCCATTTAGCACCACAAAATTATTCGGCAGATGCACTCCGCTGAATATTGACACCATTTATGCTCAACATAATGTTGTTATTGTCTTTGACAGAAGATAACTTCTGCCTAGAACCTATTAACATAAACTCAAGTGTGTGGACATTTAGATGAGTTGTTTGTTACTCTGAAGCAATTGTTAATAATATCGGAGATCATCATTAATAACCCAATTTCACAATGTTATTAGTTGAGTGGAGCATAATAAATAATGGTGTCGTCAGCATAATACTTACTTTACAATGAGAGACATAATTGGGCAGATCATTAATATATACAAGAAGGCAAGTGGCCATCAATCGAGCCCTCCAGACAAAAATAAAGCCATGATTTTGAGCATGAAATCTGGCCTTGATCATGCTTTAGAACAAGAATTTTCCATAGCAACGGGGTATGAATATAATGAAATTTCGAACTAGGACATGGCTAATCATGCCCAAGTGTACCTATGTTTTTACACAGTGCTTTAAGCCAATCCTGCCTTTCATGCCCAGTATTGCCTATTTTCATGCCAATCCCAGTGCCTTGTGTCATGCCGACCACGGCATACGAATCAAGGACCAATATCATTGATACTTTTTTTTACTTAATACTTCCCCCATGCCCATTAATGACCAATATCATGCCCTTGTCATGCCTTTCATTACAGTGACCATGGATAGACACGTGTAACAGTTCACTACTGTGTTCTCTACTTATTTCACATGACCTATACCTTCACTACTAAGGCCACCATGATATATGCCTTGATCAATTCATGGCCTCGCAGCAACAGCAGTGGCAATGTCCATGGACGTTAATGAACCAATGCCAGCAGGCATGGAGAAGGCGTGTCATGGTCATGAAATAATGGCCTTTCATGGCCGCAAATAATACAAAGAGAAAAAATAAGATATGAAACACGGGCATGGACGGGGCTGGCAACGTCTGGACAGAGCATGAAGCAATCATGAAGTTCTTTGTATTGCTTTAGCAACATAGCAAAAAGTAGAAAAATATTCGGACGGACCATGAATTATTTTTTTGCCTGGGACTGTGGGCATTCCGCAAACAATATCAGCACAATCGGAAAGTGTGCCATTAACGGGAAGGTACTTGTGTACGGACCTGTAAGGTAACTAGTAAACAATGCAATACAAATACTTTACTAACCACATACATATTTTAGTTTATTCTAGGGAAGATACTATTGATTACGGTGTCAAATGCCTTATTAAGATCCCAATATGCATAATCCAACAATATTACCCTTATCAATTCCATCGTACCAGTCTTCGGTTATATTAACTAGCGCTGAAGTACGTAAAGTGGTATTGGACGGAAACAGATTGATTGATATTAATCAATACAATTATCATTTAAATGTTTATAGAGCTGATCAAAAACTGCTCTTTCAATAATTTTAGAAATTACACAGAATTGAAATTGGCCTAATAATTGCTGGATCATTATGGTTCCCCGCTCTGAAGACTGGAATTATTGGTAGCTTTTTTCCGGCATGCTGGACACTTAGATGTAGTGAAGGCATCATTAATTAGCTTACTTAAAATTGAGTGATAATCGGTGCAGCAATTTAGTAGCTTGGACTGGTATATTATCTAGCCTGTAGTTTTTCTTTTTCGGGACCAATTTTAGAGTTGTTTTGAAGACATAATCATAAGTTACAGGAACAAAATCAAATGTAGGCCCAGCATACTTAGAATTACTAGCATCGTAATTACAGAAGTCTGTACCACTGATTTTGATCAGCTAGCTTAGGCCCAATTTTAGCAAAATAATTATTTAGTTCATTAGCAATATCTTTAGATTCAGTAAGTGAACCATTTGAAGTGTTTATAACAGATATTTTAGCATTTGGGACGCTTAGATGGGAATTACATTCTTAAGTGGCCCCAGGTTTTCTTAATATTATTTTTATTTCTCAAAACCTTGCTTGAGAAATGCTTTCTTTGTAGTGTCGAATTATTGATTTGTTTCATTTCTAATTGTACAATAATTATCCCAGCAGTTATGATTATTCTCTGACTTAATGGCCCCCCAATTTGTTTCAATTTATCCTCTGTAGCGCATCATTTCTAAACATCACTGGAGCCATGGTGCGATTTGTTACGGATGTCTTCGGCGCTTTTTGAAAGGAAGCCTGCTTGGCTATAACCTCCCAAGAGCATTTTCAAACAGTTCAGCTGACATATCAATATCACCATTATTTAAAACTAAGTCCCATTTAATATGAGTAGGTCATTTAAAAATTCCTGGTCATTAAATTTATTATACGTACGTGAAACTTTATATTTATGATTATGTTATGGGCTACTGGTATTATTCCTTGATGTAACAATTAACTTTAGATCTACCCCAAATTGCAATGTGATTGAGTGGTCACTTAACCAGCATGTAGACCCCTGCGTTACTAATTTAGAGATCGTCAGAACAGTAATATTACATCAATTAGTGGGCTCATATCCTTCGTTATTCTAGTAGGTTCCTTAATAATTTGACTTAAATTAAGCCTTCACAAATATCTTTAAGTTTAATTGTATAACAGGTGGGGGTTGGTTGACATAAGGTCACAATTTAAATCCCCCATTTAGAATATAATCCTTTCCTTCAGACTCAATAATTGAAAGAGATCCTGGAAGCTATCAAATAAATCAATAGATGAACCGGTACTCTATAACCATAGAATAACAATGACAGGTTTTCTTTTAAGTGGCATTAATTCAATAGCAAGCAGCTCAAGTTGTTAACACAATAGCTAACTTCTTACTTTGTGATTGAAAAGTTTGCCTACATAGAAAGCAACACCACCAACGTCATTACATCCAGTAACTTATGTTTCCTATCTGTTCATACAAGTAAAATTATTAATATTAACCAAACTCATCACAGATCTCATCAGTAAGAAATGTTTCACAACAAAGGGGGGCCATAACATTCTTGGGATGTAATTCAAAATATTAACCAGTTCATCAAAATTGCCAGTAAGACACAAAGATAAGGTGAGCAATACCATACCATTAGAATTTTACCGTAGAACTAATACGGGTTCAATAGTGTGTATTGGACTGTTTATAGCCACTATTTAAATTTCTTTATGATTGGGTGAATAGCACTGTGGTTGATATGTATGCTATCATATTCATTGGTATTAGAAAAGAGTGGGCCAAAAAACATTATTAATATAATTCTTAACAGTGTTTACACAAGAGAAATCATCAGATGCACCATTGTAACCTATTAGTACCTGGACACTTCCATTGTGTGATAAATCCTAGGCAAGTCATAAGTATGTCAGTACAGTTGTCTTGTCTTATTCATTGAGTCTATCTTGATTGTTAAAAGTTGAACCCATTGAGAGGTAATACTCAGTCGATAGCACGCCTGAGTGCGAATAAGAATGCAAAGTCACCTTCTGTTAAGGTGTACATTGTAAGTTCTTTTGCTTGAAGATGTTCATAAGGGTCTTCCCTGGCGTTCTCTTTGTCTAATAGAAGCAAAGCCTACTGAATAGAACCTCTGGTTTAAAATGTACTGTTTTAAAATGTCATCGGTCCACTATACGATATGGCCACCACCCCACATGAACAGTACATCAGGACGTCGCGGCATACCTGTCCACAGGTTGTTATGATGTCAAAATGGGTAGAGCGTTTTTCCACTCAATCATTCAGAGCCCTGAGCTAACTCTTGCAGAGTTTGAGGAGATTGTCCCTGTCATTGGCGGCTCGGTTCTAAGCATCTAAGCATGCCCGATAGGGTTCATATCAGAGAAGCAAGCAGACCATGGTATCTGCTCCACCCGCTCTGCCTAAGAAATTGTCTCACTACCGCGCCCCTGTGCCGGCGTGGCATTGACGTCGTGCAGCCGAAAAGTGTTTGCACAAACCCTTTTTTGCATGTGGCAGGCATTTGTTTTCCAGAATGTCCAGGTGCACTACTGCGTTCTGTTTCCATCTGGCACCACCAGTGACGTTTTTCCTCCATAACGAATAAGACTAACCGTCCCATACCATCAATGAGCCGTCACACACGAACGCGAACCCTTTGTCTTCCATCTTGACGGTCAAGGATGTAGGCGGCACCTCCCCGTCCCTAAAGAAAACATGTCGCCAGTGGGGTCACGAGCTGTAAACTCTGTGCTTCTTGTTGTATTTGGTGAACGATTAGGAGTGGACATTTGGTCATTCGTTTTAGCTCGGTAACCATGTTACAGCAATCCTTCCGATTTATAAGCTTTGGCGGGAAACGTGATTCCATAGTGTCTTCCTTCTTTCTCCACAAACTACGACGCTCGCTGGCATTTTCGAGCTCTCCTGGGCGATGTTAAGCATTTCGGCGATTGATTTCGGCTTGTAGCAATCGTGGTTCGTTCTGGAATTTTCGTTGCCTCAAATACCAACCCTCTCGATGATGTCTGAGGATTTTACATACCGTACTCTGCGATATAGCCACTAATCAGCGCCTTTGGCATGTTTGTACCCTCCCGTAGATTGCAACACCTCTATTCGGCGTATTTAACCATGGGGGGCCGTTGAACGGGCATAGCCTAGGGCACAAAACCTCTGATGTCAGTTTTGTGTTTTAAAGGTACAACCACTCTGAAAACGCGTGGTCTCGTTCCCCCACAGACTTGGAGCAGGAAAAAAGAGGAAGGAACAAACAACAAAAGTCTGTCCATTTTAAATATCTCCCAACAAAAGGCATTGTGCGTAATTCAAAATTCCCCTGGATTTACTCAACCTGGGTAGTGGGGACTCATTCTGATAATCAATTCACCGCCTACTCTATTGATTGGTATAGAAACTTTTAAGATTGGGTCTAAAAAATTATTCCAACTTTATGATGCAACAGTGTACTGAATTGTGTGTCTTTCCCTTTCTCCTGCCCCATGCTAATGCATACTTCTTGGCAGGTTAAAATCAAAAAAAATCTGTTTGGAAATTGCCCAAAATAAACAAATCATGTTTAACCGATCTCTGCTGACACAACACCTATTACCAACGAGCGCGAGCGGCCACCTTCCTCCCCTTCATCCCTTTGGAATTACTTTGTCGATTCATTCTTGATTGCAATGCTGCGCCGCTATCTTCCTGCACCATCACGCTCCCTCCAGCCATCACTAACCCATCCACTGCATGCATTTAGTTGTGCGTCCTCTGTTGACAAAATGGGGTGAAGAATCCATTGGTGATACATTGTTGTAAAAGTGTTCCCAGGTCTAGTCCCGTTTTCGTGACACTCAATGGCGAAACCAGTATACGTGCTAGATCAGCATGTATGGACCAATTTATCCAAGCGCGAGTGTCCCCCGTGCAATAGGCATCCATGCTGTATGGAAAAAAAGTCACATTACAGTACTACAATACATTCAATGCCACCTGTTATTGAATTCCAGAGATGCTCAAATTGTACAGGTGATATACTATTATCCCCAGTGGATACCAATGCACCCTAAACAAGTATTTTTCAAATCGATTAAAAAAACATACCATAAACATATTTTGGTCTGTATTGCTACCTTAAACAAGTATTTTTTTTTTTCCGTTTTTCCTTACCCTAAACAGTAATCAATGCCATGTGGTCGGTTAATATAATCCTTTATTATCTTGCTTTGCTTCACTTTTCATTCACTATTCACCATTTTTTTGATGATTTTGGATCTGTGCTTAATTTTGATTATTAAAATTTCCCTAACACGTACATACAATTTCCAGGTTAGAAAAACATACCCTTTGGTTTCTTATTTTGCTGGGTTTGACACCCTAATCAATGTACCGGTACGTACATCGGGGGGGGCGTCGGGGCCGTTGGACAAAGGGACCCTTTTTCGCGTATGTCTTGTTTCAACATCATATCGCACCTTGAATACAAGTGCGTTCCTCCCGGGGCTATTATATCTCTTTGTATTACCAGCAACCACTCGTAGGGTACGGGAGAGTTGTAGTTCTTCGCCAAGTGTAACGTCGTATTGCAGTGGTAAAAAGTATATTAGGTAGGCATACGCGTACATTATAGTGTGATGGATTTTGTTCATCCACTTCTTAAAACGTTTTTAATGATTCTATTCCTTCTAGAGGTACGTTTATGGAGGAAAACAGGGTTTATCACTCGATTTGTCTCCTGTTGTTCCCATGGGATAGACACCTGACGCATAATCTGAAGGTTTGTGGGGTGGATTCCCGCTGCGACCAACGTGTTTGTGCACATGGGGCAAGGCACTTAACCTCGCTGTTAGACTAGGGACTAACCATGACCCCTCCTGCAAACTCCCCCCTTCGGGGATTTTTGGAGACAACCATTTTTTGCGAAGCTTATACCATAGCAACTGAATTCAGGTTGTCTGCAAAAAATCCCCACCCTGGGTATATTGGTGAGGGCGCTTTTTCAAAATGGCTGCCAAAATGCAACCCCCCCCCCCCCCTTTTCGGGAGAGAAGTTCCAACATGCCTATCACAGACACAAAAACATCACTGCACTTGGATGTTTGGTACGAATAGATAGCTATGGTCCTCCTCTTTCCATTGAACCAAAATGAGTACCACATGCCCTAGCATTACGTCACAATGATATCAATCAGTTCGCAAATGTTAGCAAAATTGTCGATTTCCATAGACACACATAGGGGGAAATTCAATTTTTCGCCAAAAATGTTAGAATAAATCCAATCTTTCATGGTTTTTGGCTCTACTTAATTGAAAATGACTAGTTTTTATATAATGAGAGCATTATAGTGGCTTAATAATGTTTTTGAGTTCCGCTAAAAATTGAGAAATGCAATTTTCCTCCCTATATTCAGTATTTTTCATACTTTGCAAGATATGACGTCATAGTGACGTCATAATGGAATGTTGGCACGTTTTTTTGATACCAATGGAAATACGAAACTCTACGCGACCCTGTGGGACCAAATTTACAAGAAATTGGATGTTCATTAGCAACAACAATCACACTCACAGGGGTGGTACCCCCCTTCGGGAGTTTGTCACAAAATGGCTCATGTAAGCGAGGGTTAAGTCAAAACCCCCCCCCCCCCCCCCCCCCCCCCCTTACAATATAATCGATGCCTTCCTAAGCCTTGGACGATCGACTGATGTTCCAGAGCCTCGTATAGAAGATTTGTTGAGGATGCAACACCGAGAGAGCATTAGTCAACCCTGATTTGGTCCATGCAGATGTGTGGCAGAGCCACAAATTCCTCCACCAGATGATCATGGTTGATCTTAAATGATGGTGCACTAAATTCAAGGGCCATCAGGAGAGTTGATCCCACAAGAGGGTTTTCTGACATAATAGGAAGCGGAAGAATAATCTGATACAGAAGAAAATTAGGACATGACTCAAGAAGAGAGTAAGGAAACAGAAGATCAATTTCTGAGTCAAAGAGCTGCATTTAATGTCCTATACCAAGGAACCGCGTTGCTTAAAAGCTTTAAAAGATCAGCAATGAACAATATACCAAGGAAACAGCGTGCATGTAAATCATTCTGGGCAAAAGTACACCACATATGATAACGCTCTTCAAGGAAGGACATCCTGTGCAATTAAATTTGTTAATTTCCTGATTAAATCCGACAAATTTCGCAAGTGGCTACCTCCCCTTCGCGGCAGTAGTACTATAGATGTGCGATCAAGAAATATGCTCACCATCTTAGATACTGAATCGTTGCAAACAAACGTTATTCACCAAAGCCCCAATACAACGGCTTACCTAACAAAACTGTAAATGACAGTTTTGAAATTACACTGTTAATATATGTGCAACCTTTACATATTGATGTGGTATTACATAGTGTGCAAATATGAAAGTGGTTAAGGTGTGTGTGTTTGTGTGAGTGAGTGAGTGAGTGAGCTGAGTGAGTGAGTGGTGAGTGATTGAAGTGAGTGAGTGAGTGAGTGAGTGAGTGATGAGTGAGTGAGTGAGTGAGTGAGTGAGTGATTGAGTGCGTGAGTGAATGGGTGGGTGGGTGGGCGGGCCGGGCGGGCGTTCAAGTGGGTGAATGAGTGGGCGAGTTAATGGGCGAGAGATGTGTGAAAATTGATAAGTTGGTGTGTGAGTGATCTATGAATTATTGAGCTTGTAATTTTTAAATTCATGTGTTTTAAAATGTGTGTGTATGTAGAATCGGTGTAAGTGAGTGAATTTGCAGAGTTCGCGATTCGAGTTTGGGAGTGGAGTAAGTAAGTCGAGAGCTGTAATTTAAATTTTGATGTTTTTACAATATTGTAATTAATGTGACAATTCAGTTTTTTACTGCTACTGCTAATGCATTTTTAATAACCAGTTATCTATCATCTCCAATATTATTAAAATTGGAAATTCCTTCTTATCGTGACCAAACACAGTGGTTCTCAATGTGATCTAGCGAGAGGTGGTACAATGTCTGGCTGCATCATGAATTTCTGCAAGGGTCTCTTGTCCCTGTGCATTGTTGTTCACCAACATTGGGCAGACCAAGATAGCTCACTTCTGCAAGGAAACCTTTGATCGGCCAATTCAGGATCTCAATCAGCTGAGACACCGCCACTCATCCCACGAGAAGCCAGCCCCAGTCGGAAGATGCTCACCAGGATAACTTGGTTGACAGCAAGTCCTTCTTTCCACAAGCCAACTCCCCCAAACTCCTAGACACTATTTCAAAGGACAACCCGACAGGAGGCATCCAACGACGGGTCAAGCTTCTGGCTGACCCCTCCCATACAGGGCAAGCATATTCCACACATGAGTCAGCACAGGGCAAGATCCGTCGATCTCAGGGCATGGGGGCATACAGGTTAATGGGGAAAAGCCCCTTGTTTGGGGGGGGGGGTTCAGAGGCATAGAACCCCGTAAAAAAGCTCTTGAGTTTACTCAATGTTCGAGTGCTTTCGGAGAGGGGTTATGTCCTTATCTTGAAGCAGATGAACTATGCTGAACGTTTGGAGGGGTCCAGGGGCGGGAGGCCCCCGAAGCTCTGGGTTTAGCATGTTTCAGCGCATCCGGAGAGTTTCTCTCGGGTACCTCACAATCATGAAGCAGATGACTAGACTGCCCCTGGCGGGTCCAGGTTCGGAGCCCGTGGAAGCCTTGAGTTAAATAGCATGTTTGAGTGCTCGGAGAGACTCGTTTATCTCATTATCTTGAAGCAGATAACTATACTGCATGTGACAATACAAGAAAAATCACAGCAACGGTAGTTTTTTTTTCTTTTGATTTTTTCCAAACATCATTTCAGAGGCGCCCCCCCCCCCCCACGATGTGGTGTCCGGATATGTGCCCCCTCCCCCCTTGCCCATCCTAGCTACGCCACTGTCTTCCGATGTGGGTCTTATAAGAGGAGTGCATCCAGGTGGGACTCCTAAGTAAACCTGACAGTGCTCAGGGCGCTCCAGACCAAAGGTGACGCCTGGCACGCCACGCAGACGGAAAGCATATACCTGTGCCCCGGATGGACTTGCGCGCTGATGGTCCTCCTCACAAAGGGGCGAGGCCCATCTGAAGGACTCTTTGAGATCTCCCTTGCATCTGCATCTGTTGCGCCAATTCCAAGTTTGTCTTTCCAGACAAAGACAGAGCTCCCGCGCTCTCAGGCCGGTCGCGGGCACAGATGCCGATCAGGAGAGGCATGAGCACGGTCCCCTAGGGCATTCCATCCCTGATCCCACATAGACCACAACCAAGCACCTTTGTGTGTTGAGTACGTTAGTAATTTCTTAACCTTATTTGGACGCGTTTGGTTCCGGGGTTTGGTTGCGTCGCTAACGCGTACACTCCTTGCCTAAAGTTCTCGCAAGCAGCGTAGTACGGAACGCTTGTTGCTCACTTAGTCACCAATCGCGTCAACACATCAAACTCCCTAAACCATGGTTATGCGGTTTTAAGGAGATCAGTGATTAAGAAGGCTGTGGTTGTTGTCTTGGTGGATATGAGTCTAGTGTATATGAAAAGGTACCTACTTAGTTTTAAGTGTTTACTTTACCATCAAACTTATCCACAGGTTGCATGACAAAGTATAAAATTAGGTGACGCCGGCATTTTGCCTTTAAGGGCTTAATGTGTAA